>JAADVW010000850.1:0-14267 GCA_023335875.1 Elongisporangium prolatum
ACTTGGCAAAGGCCTCTCTGTTGCTGCTTTTTCCGATATCCCACTCGGTAATTTATGTTCACGTTACGTCAACACATTCTCACTCATGGTAATTTATATTCACCAGCGCATGTACCAGGGGATGGAACAGATGTTGCTCACTGTATATCATGATGCTGCACAGACAGAGGCGGCGCGTGATTGGATGAAGGCGAACCTTTGGATGGAAGGCGTCATGGCTCTTGGAGCGCAGGTACCTGTGGTTCAGCAAAGATGTATCCAGAAATATATCGAATATGAGCGTGCGCTGATCGCTCATATTAAGAAGACCGTGACGCCGACGTCACCGGTCGTGGTGCAGCAAGCGGCGGCTCCGGAGAGCTCACCAGCACCAAAGACCTTGAAGATTAAGGTCAACCCTTTCAGTGGTAAAGTGGGCGAGAGCGTCTTGTTCTGGTTTCGAGAGATTGAAACCGCGCTCCATGCGGGTAACATTGCCCATGATCACCTGCAAGTCGCTTTCGCGGTCTCGCATCTGACCGATCGCGCCCGAGATTGGGCTCTCACCCACGAGACGTCGAATCCCGAAGGATATGCCTCGTGGTGTAACGGGCCAGGTGCGCCGTTGCTTACACGTAAGCGGGTAGATTCAAATCTGAATTTTATTTATCTTTCCAATACAAGTTCTTCTTCTGATTGGCTGAAATTTGGGCTGCGTCCCAAATTCCATCCAATCAGAGAGACACGCGACACACACCTGGACCAGCCAGTGTGTGTGTAAAACCCTACCTACTTATGCAAAACTGTAGTAAAACCCTACCTACAAATGTAAATACGCAACCGATGCACCTGCTAATGTAACGGGGAACACCCCGTTACATTCTCGAGGACGAAGGACGTCCTCGAGAACGCGGTTGACGCGTTCTGTGTGCTCATCCGTCTCGGTATGGGCCGCGGTCGACATCCTTGAATATAGGATACCTCTGATTGGACAAATTAGTTTTTATGAGTGCCCACTTTTTTCCCCTCATTGTATGGACGCACTTACAGCATATCACAATTTGATTTGTCGAAAAGGAGGCCGAAAGAAGCTTTTTAAACTGGTTCTGGTCCGGGTTAGATGAATCAAAAATAAGTTCCTTGCGAAATTTTCAGCAAGGTAGGCAAAAATGGGCATCACCTTTTCTCATAAGGAGGAGGCAACACTCATCGATGTGTAGAGACATAAATCACATGCATTGATATGCATAAGGTAGTTCAAATCCATTTTACAGCTCTGCATTTTGCGAAGAATTGACAAAGTTACAGCCCTCCGTCTCAAATGGAGCATTTTTTTGAGACGGAGGTGGTAGCACATTTCATTCATACTTTCCCTGTCCCGAGTAACACCACCATGACATTCATCAAAAGATTTTGACCACCAGACAGTCACAGAAAACGAAATAGGACATTTTCATCAATGTCAAATGCAGCCTCGCTCTGAGGCTGAAATCTATCTGGAAACATTACCGGCACTGACCAGCAAGCATAATAGAACGGTCCTACTCGCTTCTGCGAAACACATGGCGGCTGATTCAAAACGTCACACAAGTGACTGTATCCCACGCACCACCACTCTTGTCCTGAGAAGATTGCGATTTTGGTTTGACTGGGGAAAAAAGCTCGTTACATTTTACTGCACCGGAAAGATGTGGACATACTCAGGGCCAAGCAGTACGACGTTTTTGGTAAAATTGACTCTGATGTTTGGGTTGGCGCGTACCACTACATGCAAACGCCAAGAAGATACATATTGAGAACGTGATGGCGCTGCCGAAGTCGATATGGCGTCGTACTACATCAGCAGCGATGAAGACTGCTGAAACAGAGGTGTTTGGATAATTTATCGATCTTCTGTAAATATACTTTCTTAGAGTACACGCAGTAAACAAGACTTCTAAACAGTAGGTTATGTTAAATTTCATTATGTATGTTTCAGCAGGAGACCGTAGGTACAGGATAAGGATAGATACAAATATTAGTATAAAATCCAATGTACAGGATAAGGAACTCAGTGCACAAAAAACATACCTGTAACAGTACCTGATACATGATCACACGTCAGATACAGTAGCACTTGATAACCCAAGGATAAGGCTTCCCCTGAAGGCACTGGTGGACGGGGTTGAAGCGACTGCGCATCGGAATCATGCCTTCGTCAAATGAAAGCCGTGGTCCAACGGCCAGACCGCGTGGAAAGCTCTCATTGATTGCATCAGCAACGGGCTTGATCTTCTGAGTCTTCACGGTCCTTGCTTCAGGTTTCGAATTGTCACTGAAGTGCTGAAATCGCACTATCTCCTCGAATCGGCGTTGTGACATGTGGCGCCCAAATTTTCCCTTCGGAAGAGCACCAACTTAAGTCTTTGACCAATGCTTCGCAAGCTTCTCGCGAAACGGGCAAAGGGCCCTTGCGCATAGTAGACCAAAGAACAGTATCATTTCGTGGGGCGCGATATCCTTGACTTTTCCACTTTGCTTCTTCTCTTTATTCATTTATTCGTCGCTTCCGAGGAACTTTGACCTTGGCGCCTTTCGACCGTCCACGTTTTGCTCGGGTCGGCATTAGCCTGGAGCTTCCTTGAACAACCACCTTTCGCCAAAGGTCGTGAAGGAGTCAATGGTGGAGGTGTTGCGGCCATTGTAGACGTGGTCACGGGTGCGACAGGAGGGGCAGTAGGCGTCACAGGCATGGTCACAGTTGGAGAAGTCACGGTTGGAGTAGGGGGGCAAGTGACGAAGACGACAAAGAAGCTGTGGCCACAGTTCTGGGTGTGGTCATGATTACGGTCGTCGCTGATGGAGCGAGAAGTGGCGTGGTCGTGCTCATATGAGGCCGGGCGGGAGTAGGTGCCGTATCTGACGACGCAGCTTTCGCTGCGGGCGTGACCACGGCTGGTGCGAGAGCGGTCATTCCTGGTGCGGCGCGACTCTTTTTTCTGAACATGACTACACGTATTCTTGAAAAAGCGAATGCTTGTTGCACCAATAGACATCATTATCTTATCCTGGTCCGTGCTGAATCAATTCGTCGGTCCCGTAGAAAACATCGGTCAGGCGCACAGCTCCTGCCTTGAGACCCTTCAAACCGGGGAGTAGTACAGAGTTACGTCGGATAACCCACCATGGGCCTTTGCGCACCATCCTTCAGCTCGGAAGTTCTTCTAGACCTGCGAGAACATCGTTCCGATCGGTAGCGTCATCGTCTCCAGTGTGATATCCGTCGTTTTGAAGAATAAGGGGTTGGGAGCTCGAGCATTCTTTCCCGCCCAGTTTAGGCGCGAAACTTGTGCGGAAAAAGTATAGAAACTGATTTCTCGGAATTTTTTCGGATAGCGCTATGATTGCAAAACTCTGAGACTTTATTTTTCATTATCTTAAAAATTGTATTGGTGAGTTGATATTTGTATTGGAAGTATTGAACCTGTATCGTATAGGGTATGAAAATTTTTATCCTGTAAGATATAGGACACTGGGCTAGAGGGGTTAAACACTATTGACCTGGCAGAAAATAGGCAAAGAGAACAAACGCGTGGAAGCAAAATGTAGAAATCACCAAACCAGCAAGTAAATCGAGTCCAACACGCGAATTGCCATAAGGGGCTCTGGGTGCTTCCATATAGTACAAGTGGACCGCCACTAGCGTCATTTTCTCAGCCAGCAGAGCCTACACGCTCTGCACCTCGTTAAACACACCACCATCTTATCGTCTCTCTATCGTCACCACGGTGCCCGTGGCACATCGGCTCCATGCTAAGCTTTGTACGTATGTGGTTTTGAAGTGAAACCAATAGCTCATGTGACTCAAATCTCGTCATTAGCTTTGAGATTACATTGGTAAGCAGATTAGTTTTGAGGTGGAATTTTTATGATCCAAGTCTGCATTTATGGTCTTTGATTGTCTTCTTCGTTTACGCCCCTGTATTGTAGGACATGCAAGTGCTTAAGTTCTGGTTGAGAACTACACAATTATTGGCAATCGTTTCGTCACAGCAAACCTCGTCATATGGTCCAATGTACTATGAATGGGTAATCCTTGCAAGTCGAGCAATGACAGAGCACTCTTTCTTGTGGCTATCAATGTCGGACAAGAAGCCTTTTGCAGTTATGATTGTGTCGGCCAATCGCTCACTGTGACGACCTCTCGTAGCTACATTAGCAAATCTGGTCCACACTATTGTCGCTTTCTGCGTGGACTTCTTCCCATTGATTGCATGCATTAAGGGATTGAATCGACGTTCGAGCTCGCTTGCGGTGGATATATAGCGGTTCTCCTTTCCTTATATCCCTCGTACGCGATACCAGTTCCATTTAGAGACTCGACTGTGTGCTGGAAGAGATCGATTTTTCGTTCAAGCTTTCTTGAATGAACGCAACGAGTATCCGTACAATGATTGCTGTCAGCTTCATTCGTACATTGTGAAGCAACGAGGCGACCTGCCTTCCGTGCCCAGTCGACAGTACATCCAGCTATTGAGCATTTTGTAGCCAGGATTCGATAAGTAAACGCACAATGAGCACTAGTTGCTTCAATTTTCATGTTCTCAAAATTTATCAACATAGTGGCAAAGACCAGATTGCAGATGGTATTGGTTGTGAGACCCCATTCAACCCACGAGCTGATAGAGAAAGACGGTCTTGAAAGCGTAGCAGCAACATATGGCTTTCGACTGGCAGCGCTAACTCCAGGGCATGCAAAGAAAAAGGGTAAACAACAGTATCTTCAGGCTCAAGGGCAGCAAGCTTCTTTGCCACCTTATGATCTTTCTATAGAATGGGTTCTATATGCGCAAAAGCCTTGTAGGGTAGTTCGTGGCCCATTGACTTCGGGTGCAGAGCCATTAAATCGGAACTTTGTGTGATGAATTCACATATTGAGCTGATCCGCGCCGAATAGAGTGCAAATCATTTGTTAAACTAACACTTTCAGGCGGCGGCGGCTGTTTTAATTCTGTGTATTCCATGATTAATTTGTGCATCAAAGAGTTCGTAATTTGCACAGCGGACAAGTAAAATTTGCTGTGTATCCCGTGGGATAGATGTGTAGTTCAGTGAAAAGGAAAGTTGTGTAGATTCTTCAACGTGGAGCTTGGTCCCGACGTCCAACATCCGTCACAGATCTAACGGTCTCAACTCGCCCTGTACCCAATCTTGGTACCATCACGATCACTAAATCAGTACACCTACTCAAGGGGGTGTACTCATCCATTCACCACATCTTCCCCTATGTATGGTGGGGTGTACGACTTGACACGAAGCATCTGGATGGTTTCGCCATCCGGCAAAACCGAGCTCGGGCTGGACCGGTACCGCGACGATGGCGGGCGCGCCGACTGCCGGCCCGAGTTCACGCAAATCGATCTCGATATGTCATTCGTCAAGCGCGACGTCATCATGAACGTGATTGAGCAGCTGGTCAAGCAGATCTGGAAGGTCACCTACAAAGATTTGCTCTCCAATCCCTTCCTGCGCATGAGCTTCCGTGAAGCCTTGCACCGCTTCGGGGTCGACAAACCGGATATGCGTTACGGCCTTGCGGCCTCGAGCCGCAGGACGAGAGCGATCTGCTGCAGGCCACGGCTTTTTAGGTCTTCTCATGTGCGCTTAGAATCATGAGCTCGACGCAAGCCAAGACGGGCCTGTTCTACGCCCTCGCGCAGAGGCAGCAGCTTGTCCACGGTGGTCGGGTCTTTGTGCAAACTCCCAGCGCCCTCCTGCTGTAATTGACCAGAATCTCGTTCAGCACCAGAAGATCGGGTCGCTGGGCGGCGTGAACACAGAAGGGACTCGAGCGTAAGTCGCGATGATGCACGAGCAGCTCAACACGAAGATCGACGATTTGGATGAGAAAGTCGATCGGATTCTTTCGTTGCTCGATAGTGGGTCCAGCATGTCGATCATGCACATCATTCCACGACGCCTCAGTTGCTACGTGCGCTCCTTTATGCGATTCGAATTCTAGAAGCAGCGAATCAAGGCAGCACCGAGACCATCGAAGCGTTGGAGATCATAGAAACGAGCGAAGGAATTCGATGAGCTCTCGAGCAAGGTCCTCGACACGAAGTTCTCTCAGGTCGTCGAGCTACCAGTGTTGGGGCTATCCCAGAAGCTTCCTAGAAAGAGCAGATGGACTGGGTCGTGCTCCCATCATTGCGCTTGCAGCTCAGGCTTCCCAAGATTTGAGGAAATCGAAAAAAAGCTGGGCGCCAGATGGCGCTGGGTTGTCGTCCTGTTCGTCTCCAGTCTTCCTCATCCACCAAGCCCACCGCTCTCACTCGTTCGTCACGGCTGCCCCCCCTTCCTCGAGCTCCTACTGTGGTGCCGCTTTACCATCAGGCTGTAGTAACCGACTCATCAACAGCAGCATTTTGAGCCACAAACGAGGACGCATTGAGAAAGCCCACAGAATTGACCAAATGCGGTTTAGCGTGAAGAAGCTGAGCGTGAGAGGAAGCAGGGGCTGAAAATAGGCAGGCCCATGAAGTTAGACTTAAAATTGCGTTTGCATTTAAAGATGATGCGCGAGTTTTGCTGAAAATATTCGGGCAGCAGAAGAATTAGAAGCGATTTCAGCTGTCTCTTATAGGTTCCGATACAAATCCAGTGAAGGAGCCTCTCAGCCAAACTACATTGAGATCTGACTCCCTAATGACTAGAGGCAAGCGTGGCAACTATTCAAAAGCACCGCAACGTGAAAGTTCTTGCCTACTGGTGCTTGGCGAGCTTTTTTCTTATGATCTCAATTAATAAATCCCCATAGAGTCTTCAACCTGCTGACCCATTCGATACTTTCACGCACAATGCTCAATATCTGATTAACCCCTTGAACGCGAGACCTTTTTGGTGCGCTCATCTACCTAAACCCTATCTCTGTTATCTTGTATGTTAGGGGATCTCATACAAAGCATAATACATTTGCTTATCCTGTATCCGCCCTAACCACAGAAAACGCCTAAGGGAATTGATGGTATCGTGTCTGGAAGTGCCAGGGCTGTATCATCAATACATTATTGCGCTCAAAGAAATACGATAAAGACAGGCTGTTTTGTAGGGAAAACTTCTCTAAATATAGAGAACAAAAGCAAAAAAAAATAGATTTTGCAAAGACGCTTAGATCAAGCTCCATTGCGCTGAACCAGTGGGGTCATTGCTATTAGACTCCTTTGATTCCTCTCCGAGCTCGGCCGGCGTGCGCGCACGAATCTTGCGCATGCTGATGATGGAGGGGAGACCTGAGCCATTGCGCCAACTCTTGTGCCAAATTTCGAAGCAAGACATTGCTTCGCCATTGTGTGTGCTTCACTTTGTCGCAGAGAAACACGTGCGTGGCCTTTGGCTTCTTTGATGTCGTCTTGAGCTTACACGACCTGCAGAAGATTGACGCCACCGCGAGCATTGTCTATGCCTTTCTGTAGCGAGCATACTTTGCACGCGCGCGTTCTTCGCCTCCTTCCATTGTTGTTGTTTCGTGAGCGTCACTCGTCGTTCTGAACTGGCATGTGGCGTATATTTGTCCGTGAGCGATTCTTTGCAGGCATAACTTGAAGACTTGAACGGCGTCGAAGTGCGTCCTAGTCGGACTCCTGGAGCTGGCAAAGCTCAATGTGAAGCTGCTTGAGAAACTTCTCGTGGGATACCTTGCCTGGTGATTCTGGATGCGTCGTTGGTTGAACACGATGAAAGCGTCGATGATGGCGACATCCATGAATCCAAGGAATAAGGATTTATCGTATTTTTTGTGCTTCAGAGCTAGTTGCAGCGAGTATCTATTGATAACAAGTATGACACACTATTAGCAAAATCGATGCATGTACATTCACGATATAACACTTGCCTTTGTGAGCAAAGCTCCCATGTATGTCTGACAGTACTTTAGTACCCGAGGGCGCGCGACTTCTACTTGATTGTCAGTTCGCAAACTCGATCCATCTCAGTACTGCTACCGGCACACAGCATGTGAACAGGTCGATTATCAGATGACCATCTTCAGGCTCGGCACTTGTGTTGATTCAGCTGTTGCGAATGCTTCGTGCACGATGTCGGTTGGACGTTTCTCCCTTTTCTCAATGATGCTCTTGCACAGACCGAGTCTGTTTGTCATGACGGTGCCGATACTGTAGAAGTTCATTGCCAGGCAGCTGCATAGCGAGTGGCACTGATGTGTAGAACCGATCATGACAACAAGTCGCATCGAACTCGATCCGGTGGGGCCGAAGGCACGACAAAGTTCCGCACGACGGCAGTCGGACCTGACTTGAAGTCGGTTGCATTAGCACCTTACTCGTTTTGCCGCTTTCCCAAATAGACTTCGAACCTATACATACAGGATATCAATGTCAGCATCATGTACCATACACGATAAGGTAACTTGGGGGCCAAAAAAAGAATGAGCATGCCCGAAGACCCACTCATGGCTTACCGGGTGCAGTAGGCTGTCGTGGAACAGCAGAGCATAAACAGCTTCGTCCTTCGCTTGTGGGGCTTGTCTTTCATGTAGACACGCATACGGTTAAATGAAGTTCTTGACGGTAGCGTTGCCTCATCGGAGTCCATGACGGGTGAAGGAATGTAACCAGACTATGGTTTGACGAAGAGAAAGCTCCAAGCGGAGACGATGCAGCATCGAGAGCTTTAGGTGTTGGACCGTGGTCTCCGTCGTAGATGCGAGGGTAGTATGCGCCAAAAGACCCCACGGATCGTGCTTCGTTCAGCTGGTCCAGATACGGGTGCGGTGCGTGTGAGACTGGTTGAGACCACCCTACGAGGGCCATTTGCTTCAAGACGTCAGCACTGATTGTGCCGGTTGAGATCTGGCCAACACACCGACCGGGGCGAGCAGGGCCGCGTCAAGATGCGTCAGCGGACGCCTGAGTGACGTTGAGGCACGCTCGGCTTGGACAAGTGTCGAGCGCGAAGATGAAGCTGGTCGCGCTGGCGTTTGATGGAGTTCTCCGTTTCGATGACTCGGAAGCAGATGGAACTACTGTAAGTGGACAGTGGGTGTGCGTTTGGCAAATGGCCACTTGTCAATTCAGCACACCTCTGAAAGTGAAGTCAAGACTCAAGCGCCTTTCAAGTTCGTGGCCAGTGATGTGATGGAGTCAATCAAGCTAGTATCGAAGGGCGGTGCCAAGTACATTGTGACGTTCATCGACGACTACTCCAGAATTGTGTACGTGAGCCCAATCAAGGCCAAGTCGGAAGAGTTCGATCGTTTCAAGGAATTCAAGGCTATGATCGACGCAGCACGGCACTCGGGTCCGATGTCTACGCTCGGACAACTTAGGATCCACTTTGCTGTTCATGCTGCCACCCATAGTCAGTGTGCTTCCGTTCTTCGCCTTGATCATTGAGCATCATCCTTCTTGTGAACATGTCTACACACATAGCACCGGCCCTTGAACACACCACCGTTCCGTCTCCCCATTCTGGTGGAACGCATGACCTTGGACGCTTTTCGACGGACCGCGGGCTTAACGAGTGCTTTGCTTGAACGGCATTTACTTCTTCTCACGCTTCTGAAGCGAATCGTACTCGCGTCGGATCATCTCCTCGCACCGAGCAACGTGATACCGACTGTTGACTCGATTACTCGGACCATCGCATCATACTCTTGAGGGAGACTACCCAAAAGTAAGACCTACTTCTCATCGTCACCAATGTTCTCGCCGACCGCAGCCAGCTTGCACGGCTTATCAAACTGCAGCCTTCGGACAGTTCAAGCTCGCTGAGTTGTTTGCGAAGCTGGACTCAGTTGTGCAGGTTCTGCTTCGCGATTAAGTCACGTAGTATCACCCGTGCGTCAAACGTGGTGGGCGCCTCTCGCACCATTTACTGGGACTTCAGGCTCAGAAGCTTGACAATGATGGCTAGAGCCTTACAGCATAGATTGGAAAGTGAAGAACCAGGTCTGGAGCCCATTAGAACACTACGCTGTCTGTTCTACTGAAATGCATAGTGTTCTCCCAGCGCTCTCCTCACTCATTTGCAAGTTTGTATGCAACGCAGCTTTTAGAACACGCTCTAGAAGCTTGTCATCACTCATCACAACATCAATGGGAGGTGATTCGGACACCCTCGAAATATCTTTCGGAAAGGTCAGACAAACTTGTTAGCCAATCAGAGATGACTTTCCGTGAGAAGATCTCCACGTGGTTGCAGATGGAATGAAAGGAGGCTTTGCTGTTCTTCTCGTCTCTCGTTCGGTTATGAGCATGTGAGCATGCTCTCGTTGGTCGCGGTTTCTCTCGCCGCTTCTCCCGTTCTCTCGTCGTCTCCAGTCTTCAATCATATCGCGCCGTTGGTGCTCCCTTGAGAGGGGTGATGTGACGGAGCATTCCCCGTTACATTATCAGGTGGATTGGTTTCTGCCTTTACATGTGTAGGTAGGGTTTTACTACAGTTTTTGCAGAAGTAGGTAGGGTATTACACACCGTCCAGGTGTGTGTCGCGTGTCGCTCTCTGATTGAATGGAATTTGGGACGCAGCCCACATTTCAGCCAATCAGAAGTAGAGCTTGTATTGGAAAGATAAATAAAATTCAGAGTTGAATCTACCCGCTTCCTCAGAGTCGTGTACGTGTAAGCAAGTAACGGCGCACCTGGCCCGTTACACCTGGTTATATTTCGTGACCTTCAAACGACAAGGTGAGTGACATCTCCACGTCAAAAATATATCCTTGAGTTCTCGGCCTTCCCGCACCTCACGTTGTTTGAGTGGTCCGTTATACCGCCTCGCAGCGGTGCTTAGTGGAGTCTTCGTATTGACACTGCTGCAGTCAGCGTCCCCTGAAGACCAGTGCAAGGCCAACCACGAGTTCTTGCAGCGCGGGCGTGACGCCAGTCACGCTTCAACTCCCGCGCCAAGCAAGCCCGAGATTGTCAAGAGCGAAACGTGTGCGTATTGTGGCGTCGGTCAACTTCTACAGCTCTACATGCAATAATTGACAGCCTAGCGCATGCTCCTAACAAGCCGCGAGAGCCACTCAAGACGATGCAGGCAACAGCATTGTACTCCACTGAACGCGCGTTCTCACTTGGATATACCCAGCCATTGTGACCGACCAGATGAGTCGTCTACTCCATCACGTCATGCACACGCTTGCTTTGATGATTGTCGATTAGAAAATGAAACAGAATCTGTAGTGCCAGCAAACTAACTTCACCTGACAGGCGCATATGCCGGGCTTGTGAGGGTTATTGGAGAGTTAGGGCTATCATCACAGGCGACTGGACTTGGAGGTCATGAACATGTTGGTCAGGCAGTTCAGGTACTTGCTGTCGTCAGTGTCCGAGCAGCGGTCCGGGCGCTCGGCTGCTATGCTCACAGGCAGCGGGTGCGGATGTCGCTGCTCGCCGGACATGCGCGTCGAGTCGTAGATCGAGTGGTTCGTGATCTCGTGCGCGAATGCGTCGTCATTGCGCAGCGAGCGGAGGTAGGCGTGATCGGTCGCGCCCGAGCTTAGATCGTGGCGCTCGGCTAGGCGGTTCGCGGGCAGCTCATGGCGACGCACTTGCTCGCCTGACATCCACGTGTTGTCGTAGAACGAGTGGTGCTTGGACTCGTCGTGCGGCAGAATGCTAGTCAGCGAGTTGGCGTACAGCGAGTCGGTGGCGTCCAAGCAGCAATTTCGCAATTTAGAGCACTATATTATCAAACACATGTGCATATCATCGCTTACAGGATGCATAATTTAGGAGCGCACGTCGGTCAATCGACACGGGACTGCAAGCTCAAGGGTATACCTGTCATATTTGTTAGAGGAAAGCTATAAATATACCTAAGTAATACATTTATGAAGGCAACACAATCAATTCTTGGACGAATAAAGTGACTGTGCTTTATATTTATGCTGAATGTATTAAATTATACTGTTTATTGATGGTCATTAGCTCGTATTTTAAACAGGTTGACGTTGCCGTGACATTGCAGCTGCTTCAAAAGACGCCCATCCTGAGCTCATTGCGACGTCTCCAGCATACGAGCCCGAGGGATTGAAGCCAAAAAAACCAAAACCATGGCTCTCGAGGTTTTTAGAGAACCTTGCTTTCAAGGCTTAATAACTTGCTACGCTTCAGCTCGAAAAAAGAGAGCCCGCAATTGGGCTCGTGTTTCCTTGACTCGTTTTTTCGTGATAACGATCTTTTGGGCTCCCTTCTGTGCGTTTTGACTGGCAGAAACTGAAAGTAAATTCAAGTAATTTTCCAGGAATATTTCAGTCAATGTGAATGCTTTCCCAGAGCGACTGACTATGGGCAGTTACGAACTGGATATACGCACGAGATATGGTTGGCCTATGTTACGATATTGAATCTCACAATATACTTGCACCTCTAATACCTAATAAGGCACGTTCCCTGCGGGAAAGAATATGGAACACCTCATCACTTTATGCCTAGTTTCCTATGTGATACTTAAATGCACATTAAGTAAATCAGGATGCAGGGCCCGCTGTAAAGCTCAAATGCAATCACTTCGGTTCCTACCTTGTCCTCGTCGAGTCTCCTCCTCCTCTTCAGTCGCCCGCTCGCCTCCTATCGCTACAGGTCATGAGCCCAAGGTTCTCGCTCAGTGCTCCATCCTCTTCCTTCCCTCGCCTGAACGGCACCAACTTCGAGGTATGGAGGGCTCGCGTGATCGCCGCCCTCGACGGCGAAGGCCTTCTCGGCTTCATCATGAAACCCGACTTCTCTTGCTGGACTGTTGTTGTCGTTCTTACTGTCCTTCACAGCCGTACCGTGGTTCATCTTGTTACTGGTCTCGGTGCCCATGGGCACGCCGTGGTCTCTGCTCTATGACCGACTGCATGGGTCAATGGTGTTGGTTGGCTCTTCCGGTGCTCGCGTGGCTGTCCTTGGTGCCAGGACGAGTCATCGGATAGCCGTACCCTCAAATTTCTAACGGTTATTACAGATCATTCATGTTGGTGTAAGCAGATCCTACGGTGGAATTGTAAAGAAACGACCCAACGTGGGGATATTTCTGGAGCTTCCGCATGTGCTTCGTGGCGTTGAGTACGCTCCTGCAACAGGCCACTAGCCAGGCCATTGAAGGTGCCGGCAGCGTGAGCAAAAAAGTCCGGTCTCTTTTTGCTCTTGCGCATACGGTTGACCGATCGACAGCGCACCGTGCATATGGAATCGCTCTGCAGTGCTCTGATGAAGAAACTGCGTTCGCTGCGCACTGGAACAGTTCATGGCCTCTCGCGTGTACACTGGTGACATATCTCGAGCTCAAAGGTGAATAATCGTTCATTCTCACTCGCAAGCGACATATTTCAGTAGGACGACGTAGTTACAAGCTCCGCCGCAGTGTCCAGAATCGGCTCGATGTAGCAGCAATTCGCCGGCGGCGGCTCCTTGAGAAAAGTGAACAGAGCAATTTACCATTTCTTGTGATCACCTCACGTCTTATTAGAACTTCATGAGACTGATCGAACGAGGCAGCATCTTGGCCTGTAGCCGCGTGTGCAGAACTTGCGTCTTTCCATGAGGATGGCCGACGACTTGAAGGAGGTCTTGCACCCGCATGAAGCTATTTCCGCATCCCATCCTTTGAGACCAAGCTCCACGGGTCCATTAACTTCGATCCTGCTTCGGCATCTCTCGCGAACTAAGGGATAAGTTTGGAATGCTCTCCATCACGGAGACCTTCACATGAGGTGCATCGTGCCAACGAACCATCCTATGTACGTGCTATATGCTGCTGATTACCAAGGCGGCGCAGTACAAGCCGAACCGAGCAAGGTCACGCGACTACTGTATATTGCTCGTTCTCGGTCCGGGTGTCACTTGAGCAGGTCGATTGAAGTACAGAGCATCGTTTTCGGTGGAGCAGCGACAACAATGATGAAGCAAGCTGCTGCACCAGCAGCGGAAGCATGAAGAACACAAGTAACTGAAGCACCGTGCCGCTCATGTGGCCGTTATCGTGGCCGCACTTTCGAGCATCGATGGTGATTGGTTGAAAATTCCGGATATGTCCATATTAACGTAATACAGTACACTACTTTGGATCAGCTCTTTATTGAGGTCAACTACGGTGTAAATTTACTAAATTTAAGTTGAATGACGGATAAGCCTGTATTTCAGCTAAGTCGTTTAAGTATAAATCAAAGTAGTTTACTGTATTACACGTATTGAGAATTTTTAATTAATCACCAACGATGCTCGAAAGTGCGGGCGCAATCGACTTCAGAGCGCTTATCTACCTAAACACTAACTCCGTTATGTTGTATTTGGGGGGGGGGG
>JAADVW010000851.1:0-14262 GCA_023335875.1 Elongisporangium prolatum
ACGGCCCAAGACGTGGCAATGAGAGAATTCTCAGCGAGAAGTATCCACACAAAGAGGCCATTGGTGCTCTACTGTATCTCGCAAATTGCTTACGCCCAGATATCGCCTTTGCCGTCAGTGTGCTTACACGCTATTCATCAGAACCCACCAAAAGGCATTGGTCTGGCATCAAGCAGGTGCTTAGATATCTGGCATGGACATGTAACTACGGATTACTATATCGAAAAAGTGGTCAATCATCTAATTCGGAGTTAATTACTGACAATCTTTGCGGTTATGCAGATGCAGGCTATCTTTCGGATCCGCACAAGGCGCGATCTCAGACTGGCTACGTGTTCATTTCTGCCAGCGGAGCGATCTCGTGGAAGTTCTAGAACAAACCAGATTGGTCTAGTTCTTTCTGTGGAATCTTCCAGAACCTATGTTGATGTCTTAGACCTCAACATAGGACGGGTCTGGTACATAGACAGGCACAAAACAGAAAATACTTCTAGACTATCCACCTTAAGCACTAACCAAATAAATCTCATTCCACAATTTTCTCCTTCGGGCTCAAGTCATCCTCTTCATTCTCCCCTTTTTGCGATGGTTTTAATAGTTTGTCTTTCTGTTCGTGCACTCTACCAACTAATTTTGATTGGATATAATAATGATTTCTTTAGCTAGTTTTAGCCAATCGACTTGCCGGTGAAATTGACAATAAGCATCGCCAGAAACTTGTGTGCGTCATTAACTCCAGATCTCTCCGCGATTGGCTCATTTTGCCACTTGGCGCTAAATGAGCATCCACGTGGCGCCCATACTGTACTGGAGCGAATATCAGTGCAGCAACGGAGATGCATGAACTGGTATCTAGAGAATTTTGCGCTTGACTCGCCCTCTCTCTCCTCGTCCTCTGCCACATACGACTGAGTCGCTCTCTGCCGAGTCGCCAGTGCGAGCTCGTGGGCCAGAGCCGGCACCACCAATTTGGATCTTGGATCTTGGGCGTGGTCTCTTGAATAAGTTGAAGCAGCGCAAAAGCCGCGCAGCCACAGATCTGCAGAAAGAGCGTCCAGTTACGAGTGAGGTACGTGGGGTTCGCTCAGTGTAACAACATGAGCGCCGCCCTGCGCGTGAGCTTACCAATGGGGTCAGCGCAGGGAAATGAGGCCAGTATGGCCGGCGGCCGCGTGTGAAACGGCCAATCTCTCTTCCTCAGTTGCCGCACGACCGACGACCTTTTGAAACAGCGGAGCGCTCTTGGTGCGCGTGGGTTCAGCTCTTCCACGTTTGCGGAAGGTTCTGGCCCGTTCTATTTACGCATTTTGCAAGCTGAACAGCTCTTGAGGAGAAGCCATTCATTCCTGCATTCTCTCGCTGCCCGAATGGTCGCCATCGACTGTGCACTCACCCAGCACGCTGCGATCCGCAACGCGCATCTCCAGCTTAACCATCAGATGTCCATATTCTCATTCCGAGGTCTATTGTATACGGAGCACAATCAACATCAACATGACTCCACTGCTAATGGCAATACCTCCACGCCATCTATCTCTAATAGCAATACAGCGAGATACGACCCGATACTTCCCACCCCCATGTCTGCATCAGCAACTCCAGCTTGTCGACTGATACGAACAGCATCACGTGGCGCCATTACTTCAGGCTGCATGGGGCCCGTCGCGTCCTCCTCGGCTCTCACAGCCAAATCGACTCGAATTTCGAAGGCGTCGCTCTGGTACATCCTCAGCACCTCCTCATCTCCGTGTGAAGACAGCGAGCGACCAATGATCAAGCGAGAACCGAGCACTACTGAAGTCTTGCCTTCGCTCTTAAGACCCCTGCCATCACTGCTGGCGGCCGCCTCGCGAGACGCGACATCGAGACTTCAGTGGCCGTCGATCAGCAAGAAGAAGCGCAAGGCTCGGGTCTGCACCACCGAAGGCTGTGACAAGTACGTCGTTGACCACGGTCTCTGTATCCGCCATGGGGTACGTTTCGTTGCTCAATGTTCGTTCATTTGGCTGGATTCACTTACGTGTTAATGCGTTAATTTAGGGAGGCAAGCGCTGCTCCGTGGCAGAGTGCAACTGCCGAGCGCAGAATCGAGGGTTGTGCTGGAAGCACGGCGGCTTCACCATGTGCAAGGTGGAGAATTGCACCAAGCGAGCCAAGTCGCGTGGTATCTGCTGGTCACACGGCGGTGGAACTCGCTGCAAGTTCGACCGCTGCACCAAGATCGCCGTGTCGCTGGGACTCTGTTGGGCGCATGGAGGCGGTGAGTCTTTCTCTCTGTCTTGTGTATTCAAAGTTTACTTATGGGGCTAATGGTTATAGGAAAACGCTGTATTGTGCACGACTGTCGGAAACCTGCTTCCGAGCGGACCGATAATTTTTGCAACGAGCACTTTGCCAACAGCAGAGCTAGCGCGCCCGAGTCACAGGCGCAACTGAGCCACGAGCGCGAAGCGTATTGAATCATAATTGTAGTAGCAGAAGGCTCAAACCATCCATTGCCATCACAGGATACCAACACGACTCTTCGTCCTGCCCATGTGCGCATGACGAGCACGCGGCATTGAGAACCGCGTATATGCAATTCCCTGTTCCTTCAGTGATTTCCCCACCCATTTTACACAATACACACAATATAGAATCCACATAGTACAGTATCCCTCTCACGGATAGTTGGATGATAAGCATCCTGTGCACCCAATAAGGAGTTGCATGTGGTGTTTCAGTGCTTAAGAACCCATGCTTCTCAATTCTGAGACGCATTGGATAAGTGCAGCAAGTGCTGCCCACAGTTGCAGAAGGGCGCGACTGTTGCATTTTCCAACCCATGCGCGTTAGTCGATCAGGGACAAGGGTTACCCCCTGAAACATGTTCGTCGTTTTTATACGCAATATCAGTTTTCAGGAGGTCAATTACCACCAGGCACGAGGAATAGGTGACGCAAAACTATGGAACAGCTTCCTTGAGCTTTTCACGTTTTCGTATTTTTCTCGTCACGTTTTACATCAAATTGTATTTTGAAGACATGCAGCTTGCTTGTGCAGTGAGCAAACAGGCACACGCAAAATTTATCCACATAAATGTAAACGCATTGGAGATTTCACGACACAATCGCTACAGTAGTGCTTCAGTTTACAGCGATATATCACTCTAGTAATGACTTCGTTATTCATTCGAGAAGTAATTCGTCATACAAACAGGGAAAGTGGAGCGAAACAAATGTTACTACAGTCGAACTATCTATCGTTTTTGTGCTTCAGTCCTTAATTTCGTTTGGACGAAAAGCAAAAGAAATTAACAAGAAATCTTACCAGCTTGAGACGTGTGAAGTGGTCTCCACACGCATGCAACGACGGACCATATGCGCTGCAGCCTTTGAAGCAAGAGAAAAAAATAGAAAGAAACGGCGAAGAAAACCCGGAAAAAGATCCGCAAGTTCACCATCTTACACAAAAAACGATAAAAAACCTACGCGATTGGCGTTTTTCACCCATCCGCTTCTGGTCTGCGCCTGCGATTGGTGGAATCAAGAGAGATTCGGGGTCCTCATGGTCCCAACGTGTGGTAATGCGAAACTCAAGTTCGCTCGGGTGACGGACCAAAAGCCAACCCACTCACTCCAGACACCGCAACAGCACGGCCGACTCCCAGTCTGTCCCACCGCTTGGCCAAGACGACGACCGTCACGCGCTTCCCATTCCGCCTCGCGCCTCTCATCGCCTCCCCTGGCACCGCTACACTCCCCTCCAATCATTGGTCCTACGAGAACATGCGCACTCGACAAGCCACAGTGCGGCCGATAAAGACTGAGTGCAATGATGGTGGTCGCCTGACTCAGGCGGACACAGAAGCGGACGGCCTCAAGCCACCAGTGGTGGCTGCCAAGGGCTCGATCGACTTCATCCTGGACCACTCAGCTGACGAGGAATCCAGTGAGGACATGGACCTGAGTGAGGACCAGCAGCTCCCCATGCTGGAGGCTGTGGCGCCAACCAGAACCAGCCGCAGAAGCGCCGACTGTGCGCTTGGTACCAAGAAGAAAAAGCAGCGCAAGGCCCGCATTTGCAAAGAGATCGGTTGCAACAAGTACGTCGTGGACCACGGGCTCTGCATCCGCCACGGGGTAAGTGTTGCGATACTAGATATAGATTGAGTGATTCTGATCCACAGATTGTGCGTGACAGGGCGGCAAGCGATGCAGTGTCGATGGGTGCAATTGTCGAGCGCAGAATCGCGGACTGTGCTGGAAACATGGTACGTATGTACGTTCAGCTGCAGGTCTTGAGGCCAGAATGGGTGCATAGCGATTGCATGGCTCAGAAACGTTCACTTAATCCGGTGATTCTGACTCATTTGTTTTGTGCATCTTCAGGCGGCTACACGATCTGCAAGGTCGATGGCTGCACCAAGCGGGCGAAATCCAGAGGAATCTGTTGGTCTCATGGTGGCGGCACGCGGTGCAATGCCGACAATTGCACCAAGATCGCAGTCTCGCTTGGTCTGTGCTGGGCTCACGGAGGTGGTAAGTCTATCTGCGTCTACACACGACAGGCGCTCAGGTGCACGTCATCGATCACCTCTTGTGACCCATACTAATCAATTACTCGCCATTATCTTGCAGGCAAACGCTGTGTCGCGCCCAACTGCCGCAAGCCTGCGTCTGAGCGCACCAACAACTTCTGTCCAGACCACTACAGCTGGACCTCGAACGAAGACCACGGGACCAGCATCTAGATTATTAGTAGTCAGTCGTGCGTGATATGTAAGTAGTGCCCAATGGAAGGCCAGCTCCCGTATCTCCAGTGTGCCAGTCGCGCTGGTACACGTGAACCCACCATCTGTTTCGCAGGGTACTGTATTAAGTGCTACGTGTGGCGCATTCAGTGCAAAGAAAGACCAACTCAGCGGTCAGTTTCGAGTTCGTAATCGGATTCAAGTCGACTAGCACAACTGCCGGTCTATATTGTATGCGTTTATAGAGGTTGTTCCAAGTTCTACATTATCTGATCACGTCGGAATGGTAATCATCATAAGCACACTTCTCAGGAATTACACAAATGACCGCAATGAAATTGGAAGTGGGTACAGACGGTATTCAAACAACTACGAGACGAAGCCCAGGTCCATAGCTGCCTTGTCTGCCGCATTGCAAATTTCCTGGTCGCCACACAAGTTGCGCACACTTGTGAGCTTCTCTGGGTCCTTCAGCTTGATGGCCAGCTGCAGCGCGTCGTTGTACATCTCCAGATGGATTAGAGTCTCGAACTTTTCGTCCACGGCCGTGATACGAGCCGTGTAGGCCTCGGCCATCTGCTTCTCACCCTCGCGCAAGCACGCGACCGCAAACACCTTGAAACCACACGGCGGATTCTTCTTCTCCTGGGAAAACTTCTGCAGCGCGTCCCACTGGTGCGTCTCCGCCAGCGCGTTGATCTTCACGCGGTAGAACCGCTTCTCGGGGACCTTGAATTTCTTGGAGAACGTGGCTGCGAGAGGGAGTAGCTTGGGCTCGTACTTGCTGTCCTTGACCATTGTACGCATGGTATCCGATATTGACATGCCCATAAACGTGCGCTTCTTGACGTTCTCGACACGCTCTTCCAACTTGCGCTGCTCCTGCAGCAAGTCCATTTGCTCCTCGGCCAGCTTCGCTCGTACCGGCATCTTGGCAGCGTTGAATTTCGCCGTGGCGTCCTTCAAAGCGTTGATTTTTTCATCCAAATCCGACGTCTTGAACGACAGCAGCAGATCGTTCTCAGCACCAGTGACGTCGTTCCAGAGCACCGAGAGTCGGGAGCTCTTACTGGCCTTGTAATAGAGCAGCATGAGGTTCACAGCCTCGACATAGGATGGATCACGATTCAGCACATAGCGGAACTCATCCATGGACGGCAGTGTGCGTTCCAAGTGGAAGAGCGTCATGTAGATCAGATCGGTGTTGTTGGACTCCAGAGCCTTTCGCAGTGCGAGTTCAAATTCGCCCATGGACAGCAGCAGCGGTACTTGGTCTGTGGCACTCTCTTCCAGATCTAAGAACATGGTCGCGAGACGACGGCGGTTGACTCGCTCGGCGCAGCTGGCGATATCAGCGTAGGACACTAATGTGGCTTTCTTGAGCTTCTTACGGATCAGTGCGACCAGCTCATCGTCCGGAACATCAGTCGCAGCCTTGACCTTCTCGCAAGCCCAGTGCACGAGAACGCGGTCAGTCGTGATCTTCATGTATTCGCAGATCTTCAGAGCGAGGAAGTGATGACGCATTGACACCAGACGGCTGACCACGACCTCGGCACTGAGGCGATCGAACTGCCCGACGGTCAATGGGAACGCCACGTTCTGCTGACGAAGCGCGTTGAGCACACGAATCTTACGACACATCTCCACGAACTGCTCCGTGTCCAGCAAATTGGCACCGGCTTCAACAGAGAGCGTCGGGTCCATGGCTGAGTCCACGAAGGATTTTCCGTAGGAGGCAGCACGCAGCAGCGTCGTCTGCGAAGGGTAGTCGAACTCACTGCCGGCGGCCTCAATGCAGTCCTTGATGGCTTCCTCCAGCGTGTTCTGGCTCTGGATGAAGCGAATGTGTTCATCGGCCTTGGCGTCGCCCGAGTCGAAGGCGTCAAGTGCCTGGAAGAGCATGGCTGCAGCAGCTGTGGAGCCCACACCCTTGATGTTCTCCACGCACGTGGGTACGCGGATCACGATGTCGTGCACAGTGGAGCTGTACACGCGGCAGCAGTCGATCTCCTGGCCCAGAATCAAGCTGCCATCGTACGGGAAGCGCAGCCACGAGCCGTACGGGCCGACCATGATTAGACCGGCGTTGGGCCAGTAGAGAAGGATAGAGTCTTCGCCGCACCAGCACATCTTGAGCGGACTGGCCTTGCTCTGCGTGTCGAAGGACAGGATCTTCTTATCCATCATGGTGTTCATGACTGTGAGGATACCGTCCTGCGAGAAGATGGCCATGAACATGCCGTTGGGCGCGATAGCGATGGACGAGATGGGCGCCTTAATGGACTCCTGCAGCTTCATGTCTTGAGCGCCGCCTTCCTTGCTCACGACCACGAGCGACTTGCTGGCTGTACCTAGGAACACCTCCGGGTAGATGGACTTGAGGAAGCGCGGCTCCAGTACGGCCATGCACGTGGGCGGGTTGGCTTCCGAGAGCCCGCAATCAGGCAGCAGCGACACCTTTGGGCGGACCGAGTCGATGTCAAGCACCTGGATGAGCGCCATCTTCTCCGAGAGCGCCACGATACCGCCGCCCCAGGACTCAAAGCTCACGATCTTGTCCTTGGAGTTGGACGGCAGGATCACAAACTGGGTCTCGATCTCGCCCATCATGGTGAACGAGATGCACGCGCCGTTCTCAAACACGCAGAGCAGGCGCAGCTCGTCCGTCCAGTACATGCTGACCAGCGCGTTCACGCGACCAGTCGTGGCGTCCTTTTCGTCGTAATTGGCCCACGGCACCTCGCCGATCTTCTTGCCACACGCATTGAACAGCAGCAGCGTGCGCGCCAGTGTGCGGCCAGCGTCGATCTTGATGAGTTTCTTGGGGTCACGCAGCAGCGCTATGGGCCCTCCGAAGGGCGCCACAGCCGACAGGTAGTCGCGCAGGTCCTTTAGCTCGTCTGCCCAGTCCATATCGTAGACCGTCCATTTCTGGTACTGCACCTTGCCCAGCGTGTGCCACTCGGTCTCCATCTCGCTCCTTTCCCCGAGGGTCGAATCTGGCCGCTCTTCTCCCCCCCTTGATGTGCTTAGTGTGGTATACACGAATGTACCAGTGGGAGCGGTTCATTGATGTATTTACACTTTACTTGCGTTGTGGCAGTGGATCCACTCGAGCGGACACGGTGGACAAAGGGAATAGAGCACTCCGGCGGCGTTTGGAAGGGGACGCGCGAGGGCCGTCCGCTGCTTCGTCCGCTGCGTTGATGTGATCGTCCAGGTGGATCATGGCCGGAACGACGTGGAAGAAGCCGCGTCTGGTGCGCAAGTAGCGACCATCGTCCAGCACGACGCCGTGCTCCATGAATTGCACGGGGCGCAGCGTCTCGTCCATACCTGCGGCGGTGGACGCGTCCGTGACGGACACACCATCTCGAACAAGCTGCTTGGCTCGGATGGGTACATTCAAGAGCACCTCGAGTGGAAGGCGTGCATACGAAGTGGAGGCGGTGGAGCCGCCACGTCCTGCTTGAGCACTGCTATTGCAATTGGAAACTGGAGCAACCAGCTGACTGGACAAAGTTGCGCGCTTGTTGAGCCAGTACTGAGTCACAGCGTAGCGGCCCAAGACGACAGCGGACGCGAGAAGCACAGAGAAGAGCAGTAGATAGACGAGCGGCTTGTATACAATCCAGAGTGTGGATGGACCTCGACTCGTAGCGGCTGGATCGTCATTGTAGGCGTTACTGAGCACGTATCGGTCTCGGAAGCTTGTGCTGTCCATAAGCTGCTGGACCTCGAGCGAATGCTTCTCAACGCGCATTGCGATCAATTGGCCTCGGAACGTAAATGATATGAACAAAAACACTGCCATCAGCTCAAAACTGGTGATGAACGTGCGTTGGGCAAACACATACGCTCTCTTCTCACTGAGGAAGACGCACAGATCCCAGAGACCGTGAACCAGAATCACCAGCAGAGCGCACGTGCGGACACTCCAAAGACAGATCTGGGCCGCGTTGTTGAACGAGTCGCCCCAGGTCCACACAAATGCGCTCGGGAGCACAAGCATCCAGGCCAAGAGTCGAGCGATCACTGTGACTAATACGATGGGCTGGCTGCGATACAGTGAGCACGTTATAAACGTCGAGCGCACCGAATGATTGACGTCGTAGGATTCGGTCTCGCAGGGCTGCGTGGGAGCATGCAGTCGCTTCACAACCTCCAAAGAGCTTGAGGCGTAGTAGTACATCAATGCAGCGTCCAGCAGTAGAAGCAGCATGTACAGAAAGCCCGAGCAGCTGACGTTCAACTCGGTGGAGTGGGTGAGTGAGACCGCACCATCAGCGTTCTTTCCGAGCACGTAAGAGCTGACGGCGTTCTGGCGCACAGTGAAGTGCATGCCCAGCACTGCTGCGTCGTCTATTTTGAGTTCGGCCTTGTCTGCGTGCAGGGCGACAAAGGCAGTGGCGTAATAGCCCACAAAGGCGCTCAGGAAAAGATTCGGACTGCCGCAACCGAACACGTGAGCCTGGTGTCTTGCGCTGGCGTTCGTGACTGCAAATCCTTCGACACAAACCACACGAGAGAGCGGCATGCTCTTGGCAATCACGTCCAGCAGACCGAGCAGCTCTACTTCAGCGTTGTAGAAAGGTTCGGCCATCATAGCCGCCGTCACTCGTTGGGTTCTAGGCATCTTGTACCGACGCAGGAAGTCTGTGACGAAGCCTTCGTGGCATATCGAGGGCTTACGATGCGAGTAGAGCAAGCGACAGGCTGCCCATGTCATGGAATCCACGCGCACGTTGGCAGTTGTGATCAGTTGAGGCACCAGAACGCTGGTCTCGTTGGTCGGGCCACCCACTTGGCAGTTTTCGTTGCGCGTGTGCAGGAAGGAAAGTCCGCGGAACGGCTGCATGGACTCGCACTTTTCCAAGAACGAGACCCATCCGGAGGCTTTCTCGATCGGATCTCCAGACGCCGCGGGCGGTTCAGTCGGCTCCAGCACGTGCGTGGCGAGTGGCTCCGTGACGGACGTGGAGAAGGCGAAGGCGTCGTCGGAGCCCACCAAGTGCAGCTTAAAGGAAAGGTCACGCGCATCCAGTGCACACAGCAGCACAAACAGAGCGATCTCGACGAGCGCAGACAGGCTCGAGCCCCTCACGAACGTCAGCAGACCCATGTTGGGATGTGTGACGCTCTACGATCTTTGGGAGTTGCAAATCCGTTGCGACTGTTACATGTCCCGTTTTCTCTTGTATTAACTATAGTGCTGGATCTGCAATACAGATAGCGTATGATGTGGACCCCACACCCTGTAGTATCCGATCGTATGCGTTTGGACAGGGATGCCACTTGTCGGACGTTCAGAGGGAGGGGGGAGCCAAAGGCAGATCGCTTCAGTCAGGCAAGAGCTACAGCGAGAGACAATGGGCGCCATGGACGTCCTGAAGAAATGGGACTTCTACAAGAAGATCCCGGAGGTGCGTCTGTCTATGTGTCTGTCTCCTGTCTATCGTGATCACTCAACACGCTTTCTTGTAGGATCTGACCGTGAGTACACTGCCGGGCGTGAGTCTCTCGATCGCCGGCTGCTTCATCATGTTCATCCTGTTCATCCTTGAGTTCAACTCGTACCTGACGGTGGACTACAAGTACGACATCGTCATGGACGAGGGTCTGGACCAGATGATGCGCATCAATTTCAACATCACGGTGCCCGATCTGCCCTGCGAGTTCGCCACCGTGGACGTCTCGGACATGACGGGCACGCGTAAGCACAACATGACCAAGGACATCTACAAGATCCGCATCGACCACAAGGGCCGCCACGTGGGTCTGGCCAATGAGGAGCAGCTCACGCCGCAGTACGCCAACGACGCATTGTACGGCGACCTGCCCGAGTCGGACGCTGTCGTGACCGTGCTCACGGACGACACATTTGACGCGTTCATCAAGGAGCACCACTATGTGGCTGTGGACTTCTACGCGCCCTGGTGCATCTGGTGCAAGCGGCTCGAGCCCACGTGGACGCGTGTGGCCAAGACGCTGCCTTCGCTGCACTACGGCCAGCGCATGCGCGTGGCGTCTGTGGACTGCCAGGACCAGCCGCGGCTGTGCCAGAAGCAGTTCATTCGCGCGTACCCGACGATCCTGTTTTACAAGGACGGCGACGTGAGCCCTGTGGAGATGTACTTTGGCGACCGCACGGTCGAAGCGTTCATCGGCAAGTTCAAGCAGCTCTTCGACGGCGAGACAGACGCCGTGGAGGTGCGCAAGAAGAAGCTGCACGAGCAGGACAAGAAGGAGGCCGCGGAGAAGGGCCAGGTCATCGCGCGCGCCACGGGCCCCGAGGGCTGTCGCCTGTACGGCTACCTCTACGTCAAGCGCGTACCGGGCAACTTCCACGTCCATCTGGCCAACCCGGCGTACTCGATGGACTCGTCTCTCGTGAATGCCACGCACACGGTGAACGAGCTTTGGTTCGGTGAACACCTGACGCCGCGCCAGGTCTCGAGCATCCCGCAGAGCGCGCAGGTGCAGCTGTACACGCACCGTCTGGACGGCCAGGAGTTCACGGCGTACTACAAGAACCACACGTACGTGCACTACATCAAGGTCGTGACGAACGAGTACGTGCAGCGCAACGGCGACCCGAGCGTGAGCGTGTACAAGTACACGGCCCACAGCAACGAGTACCTCGAGACGGAGGACCTGCCGTCCATCATGTTCCGCTACGACCTGTCGGCCATGTCGGTGCGCATCACGGAGGCCGTGATTCCGTTCTATCACTTCATCACGTCGGCCTGCGCCATCATTGGCGGCGTCTTCACTGTCATCGGCATCATCGACCAGGTGATCCACCAGACGGTGCGCGCACTCAACAAGAAAGTGCTGTAAGCGAGGGGTACGTTACGGTGTAACCTGTTTCAGTCTGGGTACGTGGGTAGATAAACAATAAAGCGCGCATCCAATCTTCCAATTGGCTAAAATGCTTATGTTCCGGCCCTTTGAAAGTCGATGCTTACGCACCCATGTGTCAACACAGGTCCATCCATTCAACAAACCGGTATCTGTCGGTATTCGCTCGCGGTGATCTTCTTGCATAGGGTCCTGTATTGAGACGCAACTCATGCGTCTCTGCCATTCCAAGACCTCATGGACCCACTGAATGGGAGCTTCGTGCCGCCGCCGACCGTGAGCAAGAAGCACCTGAGCATCTGGCGCGTGGACTACAACGCTACGGTGGCCAGAGAGGCCGCCATGGGCTGGCAGGGCCTGGGCTACGTCTTCGGACTGAACGCCGCACTCTTCTTCGTGGCGTTCGTGATCTTCCAGCGCTACGCCAAGAGCACTCGCTTCAGCCTCTTTGGCTTTCGATCGTCCTCCGTGCTCTCAGCGCGCAAGGACGACCCGTTCACGCTGCGCAGGTGGTGGGTGCTCATGTGGCGCACGCCCATCCAGGACTCGCAGATCGAGACGCAGCTGGGGCCCGAGGGCACGTTCTATCTCATGTACCAGGTCTATGCCTGCCGGTTCTTACTGGCGCTCAGCATTTACGCGCTCGTGTTGCTGCTGCCGTTGTATCTGGCGCTCGGCGCGTACAGCGCTACGTCTGTCGCAGCCGCAGCTGCCGGAACGTCCACACTCAAGCTCGATGCCAGTGTGCCGACGCCCACGCCGTCCATGGCCTCTCTGGTGGCTGATAATTCCTCGTCCTCAGCAGGCGCGGCGGCCAGTGCGCTGCTGGGGCCGGACGATCGCTGGTGGTCGTTTGCGCACGCCACCATGTTCTCCATCCCGGTCGAGTCGCCGTACATGTGGGCGCCCGTGGCCACGTGCTACCTCTTCACTCTCGCCTTTATCGTGTTCTACCAGAAGCTCAGCCAGCTCTGCAGCATTCCTAGACCCACGCCCAACATCCCTGCCGAACCAGATCACGAGATGGAAGCGCACCACGAAGAGGAGCCGCCCAAGCCCAAGAAGGGCAAGCATTTGATCGGCATGCAGCCGTCCGAGCTGAGCGCCAGGTCGCTGTTCATCGACCGCGGGCTGCCCAAGACGCTGCGCGAGGAGCGACTGCTATACCTCATGCACGAAGTGTTCCCAGGCTACGTGGAAGACGTGTCCGTGGTGCTCAATCTGGCCGAGTTCCACGGCTACGAGAACGCGCGACGGTCCCAGCAGCAGACGCTCGAGAGAGAGCGGATCCTGTTCGAGATGCGGGAGCGGGGCGAACGCATCCCGTGGTCGCTCTGGCTGCTGCCGGGCAGCATGAAGTACCCGTATCTGCATCGCTTGTGCCAGTGCAACTCCCAGACGTTCAAGGACAACGAGCGCCGCATCCAGACCCGCATCACGCAGCTGCAGGAGGCCGAGCGCGAGTGTCTGCAGCGCATGATCCGCCTCAACAACGGAGCCGGACGAGCCTTCATCATCTTCAGGACCGACCGCCTGCGCGCTCGCTTTGTGCGACGTGTGCGCAACCGCTCCATCATGTCGATCCTCGAGCGGTTCCCCGAGAGCGCCATGCCCAAGCTCAAGAGATACGTGCGAGAGCTTGGCATCACGCGGTGGCACATGTCGGCGGCGCCGGAGCCGGACGATATCGACTGGAATGCCGTGTCCTTCCCGTTCGGCAAGCGCACGGCCGTGGTGCTGCTCGTGAACCTCGTGATCCTCGTGCTGCTGTTCCTGTTCACGTCGCCTGTGGCTGTGACGTCGGCCATCTCGAGCTCCACGTCCTACAGCTCGGACGCCGCCAAGTCGCTCTCGGACGTCGTGTCCAGTGTGAGCGATGCCGTCGAGGCTTTCTCTCCTCAGATGGCCAAGATGATGGTCACGTATATCCCGACGCTCATCCTGGTCATGATCAACGCTGTACTGCTCAACGTGCTGCGCATTGCCGGCCGCATCCAGCCCATCGCCACGGACTCGGCCAAGGAACGCATGATCCTGCGGACGGCCGCAGTGTATCTGGTCTTCAACACGGTGTGCGTGCCCAGTCTGGCCTTCGTGTCCATCGACGCAGTGATGCTGTATCTGCGCGAGCGGGGCGAGGTGCTGGACATGCTAGGCACGCTCTTCCTGCACAACTCGGGCGTCTTCTACGTCAACTACGTGCTGCAGCGGTGCTTCCTCGGCACGGCCATCAGTCTGCTGCGCGTGAGCGAGTACTTCAAGTTCTGCTGGGAGAAGCCGCGCGCTGTGACCGCCAGAGAGCATGTGGACGCCGTAGAGGCCTGGACGTTCTTCACGGGCACGCAGACAGCCATCCAGATCAGCATGATGACCGTCGTGCTCACCTTCAGTACGGTCGTACCGCTCATTCTGCCTATTGGACTGTTCTACTTCGCCATGCAACACGTCGTGGACAAGTACCAGCTGCTCTACGTGCGGCCACGCATCAAGGGCCGCGGCAGCGTCGCCCGCACGGCCACACACGCCACGACGTTCAGTCTGCTGATCTACCAGGGCGCCATGAGCGGCTTTTTCCTGCTGCGTGGCACCAAGATGCAGAGCACGACTGTGCTGGCACTGCTCATGGTCACCTACATCGTGTGTCTCTGGTGGTACGTGCGCGACAA
>JAADVW010000852.1:0-14228 GCA_023335875.1 Elongisporangium prolatum
ACGTCGGCATCAATGGCGATCTGATCACTCGCGTGGAGAAGTTTTCCATTCTGGTGTCGCATGTCAAGTACGGAACGTCAGTGAAGCAAGTCCAGCCTCCGGTGCTGGCCACGACGGTCGGAGATTTCGCGCATCAGCAGGGGTATGAGTCGCTGTTGTATTGATTCAATCCTGTGAACTACAAAAGGCAGTTTCTAGCGAAAAGGTGCTGTAAGAATTTAGTGAATGATGTCGAGGAGTTGTTTGTCAATCTAGTACAGTATATCGACTTAGACGCACCAGTCGTCGTAACAATAGAACGCTACTTTGGCAAACCATACGACAGAAGTGACTTTGGCGACCAACTTCTGAAATATAAAGTTTAGGAAGAGAATCCGACCATATAAATGCAATCAGATCACTCGAACTAGTCCAGAGAACATGCTAACCTGAGATCTACTGCTTGTCCAGGTACTCGGCGTCAAAGTGGTGGATACGAACGTAACCATCTTCGGCACCGCTGGCGTAGCTCTTGCCGTCCGGATGGAACGCGATGGTGTTAATGGGGCCGAAGTGGCCCTTCACGCGCCCAAACTCCTCCTGGTAGACCATGTGAAAGAAGCGCGCTTCGAACTTGCCGACGCGCCCCGAGGTCGTGGTGACCGACATGGCTTCCTGGCCACCGCCCAGCACCACGTGCTCCTTGATAGGCGAGATCGCGGCCGAATTGACGGGACGATCAGTCTCGTACGTCTTGAGCACCTTCAGCGTCTCCACGTCCAGCAGCTTGGCCGTGTTGTCCTTGGACGACGTAATCGCCAGCGTCTTGGTCTTGTTGAACGCCACGTTGGTGATCTCGCCCGTGTGGATCGAGTGGGAAGACAGCAGCTTGCCCGTCTATAATAATTGTTCGTGTTAGTGAGATCTTTGCGTCATGCATATACGACAGGTCCACGAAAGGATTTTACCGTGGGGTCGAACAGCTTAATGGTGCCGTCTCCGCCCGTAGTCATGATGGCCTTGTTAAGTGGCAGCCAGTACGCGCCCATGATACGGTCCTCGTGGCCATGGTTCGTGATGGTCAGGATTGGCTGCGCTTTTTCTGCAAGATACGATACACACGTGAGCATTCTCCCGCCTTCATGGAGCCAAACAAGCGTTACGTACGGTCCTTAATGTCTTTGGCCAGCTCATAGACAAACACAGCGGCAGGCTTGTCCATGAAGCGATCGGCCACCGAGACAAAGTACTTGTCGCCCGTGCTGAAGTTCACGCTGCGCGCCGGGCCCGTGTGCGGGAACGAGAAGAGCTCCTTGCCGGTCTGCACCTCCCAGAGCTTGACGGTCGAGTCAGCTGCGGCCGTGAGCAAGAACTCCGAGTGGTACGACACGTCGCAGGCCCAGACAGCGCCCTGGTGGCCCACGAATGTGCCGATGCGCTCGCCCGAGTCCGAGTACCACATGTTGGGCTGGTGGTCCTTGGAGGTCGTGAACAGCAGGTCGCCCTCACGGTTGTACTTGAGCATGGTCAGCGACCGCGAGTGGCCCTTGAGCAGGATCGGACGCATGGCTTGAGACGAAGGAGGTGATGGAGAGAAGAGCTCTTGGCGTGGGCGGCGGCTTCCGACTTGGGGTGTCAAATAGATTGGTCACCACGAAGACACCCTCAAGTGGCAACTAACTGCCAACAACTGGCCGGCAATGGTTGCTAAATGAAGGTGTTTATTGTAACCCAGTAGGTTACGGCGTAACCACCTATGAAAGACTTCGTATATTTAGTGCCAGGCAGACGCATGGACGAGTACGACCGACTCTGCCGAGTGAATGGGCTCCAGCGAACACGTCGTGCGTTCGCAGCGCAGCGCCAGGACTCAGGCGGCGAGGTGAGTACTCGCTTCAGCAGGCGGTAGCGGCCTTCAGGCTCCTACGTCCTGTTCTTCCTTCCCACAGGGCTTTCTGGGCGAGGAAGACCGGCAGTTCCTCAGCTGCCGCTCGCTCAATGCACGGCTCCCAGGTGACGACACGAGACGATTGACAGGCTGCTGGCTTCTCTGCAACTCACATTGAGCTGCTTACCACACACAGCGACCCAACGCAGTGGAGAGGCCTTCGTGCTCCATCGCGCAGTCGAAGTGGGCGATCTTCAAGCTGTAGTGGCTCGCTGTTCAGCCCAACCCCAGATCTGCATCGACAGCATCCGCAATAGCCATGGCGAGACGCTGTTGCACACCGCTGTGCTGCACGAACAGCTGCCCATCGTCCAGTTCCTGCTCGAGAATGGAGCGCACGTCGACGTCGCACTGCCCAACCGCACGAACCGCGTCTCTGTGTCGACTCTGGAAAGCGTGGCGCCAAGAAGCGACAACTTTAAGCACAGCCGCATGCTCAGCTGCATTGAGGCCACGCCGCTGCATTACGCATGCGCGACTGGGAACTTGGACATGCTCAAATTGCTTCTGGCCAAAGGAGGCGACCACTCCAGTCGGCGATCGGGAAGTCTACTCATCTGGGCCATTACGTGCGCACAAGTGCTTGTGGTCGAGTTCCTACTGTTCAAGAAGCGACTGAACCAGGATTGCTTTGACGAGGAAGGCAACAACGCCATTGGTATCGCAGCGCTCGTTCTGGCCACAGAGATCGACGACCGCAGGCACAACGACCCCATGGCAGAACCCACGATTCTCAAGCGGATGCTGCGCGTTCTCGCTCGATGCGAACACATCGACATCAACCACAAGAACATGCATGGGCTCACGGCCTACGACGTTGCGGAGACCGAGTCTGTCAAGCAGCTGATCGCGCGCTACGGTGGGAAAACAGCGCACGGCATCGAGTTGGAGCGACTGCTGCGGTGGGATCGAGAGAGATCTCGCGATGAGTTCACGTATTGCGCAGAGATGAATCGACGCCGCGCGATCCGGCTGCGAAAATCCCCTTCTGCTATGCTCAATTAGCACTCGAAGCGTAAAGTTGCTTGGCAGACACTGGCGTTCGCGTCTTCTTCTTCTTGCGCTTGTCCCAGGCCTTGAAGCGCTTGCCCTGAGCCAAGGCAGCTACGTACTCGTCCAGCTTCGAGGTAATGTCGTGGTTCTCTGCGATCCGTGCGTACAAGAATGGCGTGAAGCCGTTCAGGTCCTCCACATTCAGCTGTGCGTGGCCGTTTACCAGCAGGTATTCGACCAAGTCGACGTACCCTTTGAAGCACGCAATATGCAGCGCCGTCCAGCCTTTGAGATCCTGGTGGTCCACTTTGGCTCCCAGTTCAAGCAATTGTGCAACAATCTCAAGGTAGCCGCGCATCGAGGCCCAGAGCAAGGGCGTGAAACCTTGACTATCGGCGAGATTCACGTCGGCTCCTCGCTTGAGCAGCCTCCTCGTAAGCGCTTTGTTGCCCATGATAATGGAGTTGTTGAGCGGAGTCATGAGAGTCACGTCGTCCTGGGCGTTCACCTTGGCTCCACGATCGAGCAACAGCCGCGTGATCGGCTCGTGCTGCTGCTGGATGCAGATATTGAGCACCAATTGGCCGTGCTTGTCGCGAGAATTGACGTCCACACGCTGGATGATCAGGCCGTGGACCTGCAGGATGTCGCCATCCCACGCTGCGTCAGCCATTGTCGCCACGATGCATGGCATCCATCCGAAATGCCGCCGCAGCAGCAGACCGGCGACACTAGCGCAAGTCCATTTGCGTTGCACGCGCAGCTGATATCCCGGACGACTCTTGTTGGCCATGCGCTCTCGCAGATGGTCGACTGCTCCCTGGCGCCGCGTGTAATCTTCCGTCACGTATTCATAGTGTTGGCGGTCGATGCGTGGGCCTTGTGCCCAAGCATGCTCTATCTGCTTCTGCTGAGTGACTCTGGATCCATTCCGGTCTGAGGGCTTATCGGGACGCTTGAAGATCGGTGTGCTGGCCAGCGCGACGACTTTGGCAGAGCGGTTGCTTTTCCTCCGCTGGTCTCCGGACTTGGCGACTGTATCGTCCTGCTCATCTGTCTCAGCTGCGTCGCCTTCTTCTCCATCTTCCTCGTCGTCCTCATCGTCTTCATCGTCTTCATCGTGGTCTTCTGGATCGTCATCTACATTGTTGTCGCCATACTCCTCTGGTGAATCGAGAGCTTTGATACCGGACGTCTGCTTCGTGGCAGCTGCAACCATGGACGCGAAAGATCACAAGCGCCAAAAGACAGCACAGCACCCGAAATAGCAGGCACTTGGCCCAACTGCCAGATCTCTCGTCTCAAAAGCCTTCCAAAATGCCAGTTCACAAGGCGAGATGAGCAGAAGCCCATGCAGTTCCGACCTGTTGAGCACGACAGCAGCGCTGTAGCAAGCGCCGGCCTGGTCAATACTCTTCATGGACCGCATCGTAAGGCGCCGAAATCTCCCTCAAGCATGGTGCTCCAGCCAGGAGTGCTGCAGTCGTTAACTCAAGGCAATCAGCAAACCTCCAAGACAAGAAGAACAAGCCGTAAGCCAGGCCAGGGCTCTCTTCCCGTGGATCTAGACCCAGAGCCAATCAACTACTTGCGCTTGAGACGCACAGAGCAGAGCCACCAGGCGCTACTGCGCAACCAGCAGGTAGCTCATGAGATCTTACGCCCGTCGTCTCCCCCACCGGTTGCAGCAAAGAAGCCCAAAAAACGACGTGACCAGCGGATCCTGGAGCTCCAGCAGACTGCTGAGGCCGTAGACCACGACATCCATTCGGCTGTGGACGAGTTCTTCACACGCACAAACGCCAAGGACAAGAGCCATGCCAGAGACACAGCAGCGCAATTCGCGGTTCATCTCCAAAAGCTGCACAGAGAGCAGCTCAACGCGCAGCAGCAATCGCATCGCGCCACGCAGCAGGTGAAGCAGATTTTTACGCAAGTGCGTAACAACATCTCGGTACTGGCCAAGTTCACACCGCTGTTCAGGATCTACGACAGGCACAAGCTTGCTCAGAGATGGCAGCGATGGCTGGTTTTTATCGAATGGCATCGCCAGGAAATGGTCCGCTTGCAGCAGCTCTCGCCTTGCGCCATGCAGATCCAACGCGCATTCCGATACAAGCGCGAACAATGGCGACTGGAGCGTGAGCGTCTTGAGCTGGCTAAGGCGCAAAGCAAAGCAGCCGAAAAGATCCAAAAGAGCGCTCGCTACTGGCTGTTTCGCCTGGCAATTATGCATCGCACTGACGCGCGCTACGCCCGGAGACTGCAGGCAGCATGGAAAGGACGTTGCGTGCGAAAGCAAGTCAAGCAGGATCTGAAACACTGGCTCCGTGCGCTGCTGACTTCACTGTCTCCCACTGGAAATCTTCACCGACTGCACGAGATCACACACCATAACCCACATTTGACCCCAATACTGAATCGAATGCTCACGCTCGCGATGGAAACGCACGTGAATGTGGGCGGAAGATCAGCTTACATGCCGCGTCATGCTTCCATTGCAGCACAACAAGCTGCAATCCCAGTCTTAACGACGCGAAAGGAGCTCATTCTCGCGATCCATGAGCTTCGAGCGATCATAGCCGAGCGAGAGAACCGAATCCTCGCAGCCAAATCCGCTATGCTCGAAGAGTTGGTCGCTACGCGCATCGAAAAGGAGCAGCAAGCTGAAATGATTAAGAGACGTAAGCTTGCTGCCGTTCAAGAGCGACTGGCTGAGTCTCGCGAACTGGCAGCAATGAAGAAGGCTGAAGAGGATATACGACAGCATTTGCGCATGCTTAAAACGCTGGACACAGATCGACTCGTTCACGAGCGCGTTCGTCTGAGACGACGGGAGGAAGCCGAGAACGAGCGCATGGTCATTAAGGAGTACGAATTGCGCTACATCTTGGCTGAATCGCGTCGTCGTCGACTGGATGAAGAGAAGCGAAGACTGGAGGTGCAAAAGCGAGAGCAATTTCTGCAGGACCAAGCAAAAACGCAAATGGAAGACGCGCTGCACAAGATGAAAGAGGATGTTATGAAGCGGCACCAGTTGGAGCAAGAACGATTGCTGAACAGAGCAGCCCAGCAAGCGCGTTGGGCAGAGCTATCAGCTGAGCAACAAGAAAAAGCACGTAGACGCCAGGATGTGAAAGAGAGGCTGCTCGATCTAGAGAACCAACGGCTTGAGGCAGAACGCATCGCCAGAGACACTGAGCGACAGGAAACCATTCGAAAGAAGGAAGCTCAACGTAGTCGAAAGCACGAAGAGCTGATTCGAGAAGATCGAGAGCGACAACTCATGGCAGAGGCCGAGAGCGCAAGCCGAAAGGCCCATTTCTTGGCCAAGAAAGAGAGCCATTCTTCTCATTGGCAGACCAAGCGTGATCACGAGATGTCCAAGTATTCTCTCGATCCATTGCAGTTTGAAAACGTGCGAACGTATAGGCAGGTTGAGGAGCGGCGACGTCGTGAACTCTTCTCAATGCGGCAAGAAGACGATCTTGCGCACAAGATCCACGAGCGCGAGCGCAAAGAGGAGTATTTCCGGTTGTGTCGAGAGCGTCGGCGGCTGCGCTTGGCCGAGCAGGAGAAAGAGCGTGTCGAGATGAACGTCATGGGTGTTGAGGATCAACTCGAGTGCGAGCGATTGCTTGGGGTTCGCAAGGCCGAAGAGTACAAACGCGATCTCGCACACATGAAAGACCTCGCCCAAAGCGCAGAGCGCAAGGAACAACGACGCATTGGGGAGGCGAAAGAACGGAAGCAGATGCACGACGAGGAGATGGAGCAACGTCGAACCCAGCAAGCCATTGATCTTCGCGATAGTCTGCACGAGAGCCACGAGCGCCGTACGATGACGGAAGAAGAGCTGTCCCAGCGTCAAGTGGATTCCCTGATCCGAGCCCAACGAGCCAAACGACTTCGTGACCAGCGCACTCTCCGAATGATGAAGGAAGACGTAGCAAGCATGCACCGCCAGGAATGGGAAAGCGAAGGCAGCAAGTTGGAAGCCCTGCTTTGGCCGGCAGAGACCTATTCAGTCTTCCCAATGGCGCCGAATCTTCATTTGGAATTGCTGCGTACCAATGTTGAGGTTCTTCAGAAGCTCACAAGTGGTCAGTTGAGAATCCCACCCTTTGACTTGGACTACGATGCAGCCCAAGCGCATCTATCCACAGAATCAACAATGACTCCGGATGCCATTCCACACAGAAAGCGCAGACCACGGAAGTTTTTCTACCACGAGTTCTTCGAGGAAGATCCGCTACTGATCAGGCTCAAGGCAGAACACGCGCTGCGTCAGCTGCCGCCACCACCGCCGGAGCAAGGGTTCAAGAGAGCACATGAACGGTGGAAGAAGCTCGCATTACATTTCTTGGGCCATCTTTGGAGCTTGGAGGCATCACGCAAAGGGTGTTTGCTGATGCACAACAAGCAATATGATGCGGCTTGTATCGTGCTTTTGGATGCTGTGCATGGATGGCCGCAATCCAAATCAAGCAGAGTCTCTCCTGCACTGTTGCGGCAGCTGGCACGATGCTATCTTCGTCGATGGCAGCTCTGCTTTGATCGCAATTTGCTCGAGAAATCTCGGTATTACTTTCAAGAAGCGAGTGGGCACGTGGTGCTGCTGAGCAGTCCGTCGTTCTTACAAGAGATCGCATTCGTGCTTGAGTGTCTGGGTGAATATCGCCATGCCGCTGAGCTTCTCGCTGGTATCATCACTTGCTTCCCACGGTATTCCGCTCTCTCGGAGGTGATCTTTCGAGGAGGAGTCGTGCTGGCTTCGTTGCAGCAGTATCGACAGAGCCGCGAGTATTTGCTTCATGTGATGGATGACAAGCCGTTTGGATGGCAATCGTACGAGCTTCTGTTTCTCGTGGCACGGATTCTCCATCTTGAAGGCGCTTTGAGCAAGAAACTGTGTTCCATTGCCTATGAAGAAGCCTTCCGCCATAATAACAAGCGCAAGCCCGGTGAGTCTACGTACCCGACTTGGCAGGAATGGGTCAGGGCGAGCGATACATGGCGGCACTTTGGCGATCTTTGTTTTGCCCGGTCCGAGTTTTTTCTGGCCAGCGATGCCTACGAACAAATGGGAAAGCGTCAGCGACACAAGCTGACTGAGTTACAAGCGAGACGGCAGCGTGTTCAGAGAGAGACGATGGCTACAAGCAAGTCGTTAAGGCGGCCTGAGATTGAGGAAGCAGCAGATCCACTGCGAATCGCACGAGCAAGCGCAATGCTGAATGACCGCCCCAAGGTGCAAGCAGCGTTGACGCGATGGCTGGCTGCTGAGTGCTACAGGGATCGAGTGTATGCCAGGTTCTGTCAATGGCCGCTTGTGCGCTGGAGACTGCTGGGCTTTGACAATATGCCGACACGAGTGGCAGAGGAGCAAGATCGCCAAGAGCAGGAGCGTGTACTGACTGCACAGATCAAACAGCGCGAGATCGATGAGCAACGTCGACAGATTTTGCTCATGCGTGAGAACAAAGCTCGTGCACGAACGGCGGCCTGAGGCGAAGACGACCGAGCGATTGCAAGAATACAAGCAAGCGAGACCTTGCCTTGTCAGCTGCCGCTGCCCACTGAGGACGAAGAGAAAGACGAGCGATGAATCAGTTCCTGTTGATGCACAGCAAGATTATTGGGTTCTTAGAAGACCTCGGTGCTCTTCTTCTCCACGGAAGATCGCACGTAGGCCATGATCTTGTCCATCGCGTGGCTGGTGGGGAAAGTGCGCACCTTGTGCTGCTTGGTCGTGGGATCTTCGTACTCAAGACAGCTCGCACCCAGTGCCAGACGGGACGTACTGGAGATGAAGCAGGCGTCCCATTCGTCTACTGAGTCGAGGACAGGCGGAGACAGCACCACGGGGATGCCCAGAGCGCGGCAGCCGTCGAGCACCAGCGCACGCACTGTGCCCTTGAGAATCTCGTCCTCTGCTGTGTACAGCGTTCCCTTCTGGATAGCATAGAAATTGGTCTGCGATCCCTCCAGCAACCGGTGGTCGGCTGGATCCATGAGGATGATCTCTTCCACGTCGCTGGCCATGGTCGCGTAAATGGACTTGCGCTGCTTCACCCAGTCCGAGTCCTTGGCCACAGCATTCGCTCGAGGGAGTCCAGCCACTTGAAGTTTCACAAGTCCTGTGCGGAGTGGCGGCAGCAGCGCCACGTGCGCAAACACGTCGCTTGATGCCACGAGCTGCAGCAAGAGCGAGCGAGAGTAAGAGGATTGGAAGCAGAGAGCCGCTTGGTGTACTGCTCTACCTCTTCCGGTGTGGACGCAGATGGCTTGACAGTCGCATCTCTGGCTCCCTCTGCGCAGACAAGCACTGTGAGCTTGTACTCCTCGTGGTCCGAGCCGAAGAGCTCCTGGAACGAGGTCATGGCAGCTCGCAGCGTGGACTCCACGCGAGGACGTAGCACCGCCTCCACAGCCGCACTAGCGAACGGCGCCTTCTGCATAGCCACAGTCGAGTCCGCTGACGTATCAAGCGCACAATCAGCGGCCTGATGATCAGGCCTTTGTATCAAGCACACACTTACCAAGGCGCTTGAGATGGCCCTCGTAGTCGAACACGCACGTGCGGTTGACGGTTCGCGCGGCCGTGTAAGCGCCACGCGGTCTCGTAAGCAGGAAGGCCGTGGCGTCCGCCTCGCAGGCGATGGCACGGCCGTTGTGTGCCGCCGCCACTCTGGCCACCCTGGCAGCCGCTTCCGTTGTGCTCATTATTCCTTCGGATCGCTTCTACTCACTTCAAACCTCAACCATGTTCACGTTTGCTAAAATACCCATATGAACTGGTAAGATAGCAAATACGAACAATCAGACGACACCAATGAGCCATTGGAGATTGGAATGCGTCACAAGAGAAGTTGCTACGTACTGGAAAAACGTATGATGCTAATAGTACCACAACAACACAAGAGCTGGGCTGTCATGCGTACATGCTTTCTTGTGAGCAATTAACGATCCACCTAACTCTACCAGCGATGGAGCCACGCCAATCCTGCTGCTGCTGCTGTTCGCTTTCTCTCCTGAACCGAAAACCATAAATAAGAAGAGCTCTTGCTGCCAAAACTGCATCCGGCGTCTTCTTGGACGCACGATAAGAAGTCACTGACATTGTGGATGCGGCAATCCGACGCTCTTCATAACAGAGAGAGCGCAGCACCCGCACTGTCAATGACCCTATGCGTCCTTCTTCAGGCCCTAGGCGCTTCCGCCGCCCACAAGAATGTTGTTGATCGGGATGTGGACAAGCTTGACAAAGAAGCCGATGAAGCCCATCATGAGGAAACCCACAGACGTGGCACCGGCAATACGCGCAAACTCTGCAGGACAAGCGAGTCAGCGATCTATACCAGTAGCAATTACAGCCGTAAGAGAGCAACGCACCCTTGCGGTCGGGCTTGGTGCACTTCTTGACGAGGTGCACGCTGTTCTTGAAGAACTGCTGCAGGGGCTGGAACACGAGCGTGTTGACGTCCGACATGGTAGCTGCTTGAAATTTGAAATACGCTGGAGCTTCCAAGTTGCGAAATGAGCGACTCTCCGCCCCCCCCTCGACCAACGTACTGAAAAGTGTGCGGTACCAAGGCGAAGAGCAGAGTTTCTACCAATTATAGAGAGATATAAGAAACTGAAAGACAGGATTGGATGAAAAGAATTAGATTGCAGCAGCGACTGCCACGCGGACATTTGTTGATGGGCCTGGTAAAAAACCTCGAAACAGACTAGATCGAGGCTATGTAAAACCTGTTTTACAAGCCCTCCTCAAACACAACAACTGTGGGACCGGCAAAAATAATTTCCGGTAAACGGTTAACTGTGTTGTTTTGCCGTGACCGGTGGGGATCTTGCACCAAAATGGGTGTCCCTAATTGTTCTGTTTAGGGACACGTCATTCGGGGATTTCCTTGCTCCCGAAAAGATTATGGTCACCTGGTGGTCGCGGACGGAAGCGTCTTCTCCGTTCGTATTGACGATGACTGCCTCGTTGACGAGCTTAAGAAGGAGATCAAGGCTAACAAAAGCGACACAGTCACGTGTGAGGCTGATCAATTGACATTGTATCTGGCGAAGCGAGGTGGAAGCAAAGACGGTCCCTGGCTGAGTATTTCGCATGTAGATGACGCCAAGGCGATTGGTGCTTTATCAGCGCGAAGAGTACCCGAGGGCATTGCAAAAATCTACTTGAATAAAGAGCTGGAGATGAACTCAATTTTTGAACTTGATGATGAAGAGTACTTTGGCGTACACAAGCCAGCCAAGAAAGAAATCCACGTGTTAATTGAGTTGCCCACATCTAGATTATCCAAGAAAGCCCGCATTGAACCAAGTGAACTGCACACACTGTTAGCCAAGATTAAAGCCTTCGATTGGAAATGCGCTTTCGACGTTGAGTCTGTGATGGAAGTGCCTTTTCCGTCATTGTCAATGAGACCGAATCGTTTTCGTCTAAACGACAATCGGTGCTTCCAATACCAATCCCGCCAAGATCTGGAGCCTTTGTTCGACGAAGTTGTGACGCAATGGAAGGAGAAAATCAGTGTAACGATGAATATAGTGGGTACAATTGGATACGGCAAGTCTCACATGTTGACTGTGCTGGTGCTACTGCTACTGAAGAATCATAAAGGCCTCAAAGCCGGCAATGGGGCAAAACCGTTTGTCTGCTTCATTCCTGACTGCAGTGCTTTGCGGTCTGGGCATCGTGCTGTTTTGAGCATAATGAGAAATGCAGTTCTGTTAAATATTCCAGACTATCCAGAACCTTTGATCAGCGAAGCAGATATTCGCAGTGCGTTATTGGATCGACAAGTGATTCTAATAGCCGATCAATGGAACTCGATTGACAACGAAGATGAGGGATCTAAATCAGCAAAACATGTATTGGACTCTTGCTTGGGACCTTCCGTGCTTGTGGAGATACACGGAATGCCGATGAACGCCAAAACGTGGCGCTCAACTTTGCACAAGCAAACCGTTGATATCAACAAATTTTATAATGGTGGCTTCAATGACGATGAGTTTGGAGTGTGGCTGCTCAACCATCACAAAATATTCCGAGATAATGAAGATGAACTCGCTGTCTTGACGGGAAAGGTCCCGTTCACGCTAGATGTCTTTGATCGAGTTCGTCAGGATAGCGATTCATGGGAAAATATAGTTCGGCGCGTACAGCAAGATCCGTCGGTTTTAGATTGGTCGACCCTCCTCACAGAATTTTACGCTAATTGTGACGGGGATGTCGTGTGGAAAGTGTACTCACTATCAGTAATGCCCGACACAGAAGGAAGTATTGTGGATCATCGCTTCTTTTACAAAGATGCCACATTGGGATTCCGTGCCACTTCTGAAATTGTGATGCGATTGTTGTACCGCATATGGACGACGAAAGTTCCTGATAACGGTATGCTTACTCGGTGGCATTTAATATTGAACTTGAAAAATCGATCGATCCTTGGCTTTCAAGTAGAAGAAATCATTAAAGCCCAATATGTCGCGTTGGTGTAACTGAAATGTATTCCAAAGAAAACGACTAAGTAATCAAAAAAGATTCTGGAACTGAAATTTCCGCCTTACAACAGGCATTTATGGAGCGAAAATTGAGTCGCGATAATAAGCGGATATGGTTTATACTGGACCCCATAACATACAATTATGGGGGTGTGGGCATGATTTTGGTCACCGAAACCACCCTCGTTGGCATTAATGTGACGATTGCTCCTACGCATACTCGATTGACTCCATTTTTCGAGGTTTGGTCACCGATTGCCACGTCGAAAGAGCTGAAGATAAATGGATTGTTCATTGCGCTGGATTATTTTAAACACGAAGAGGCAAACGTCGGCATAGTGTATTTGCGCGATGTATACTATGAATTGTGGGAAAAGGTCCAGTTAGTTAAAGAAACACCTATTCGAGATTATATCTGCGGCTGCAAAACTGGTTGTGTGCTTGCACGCTGTGGCTGTCGGCGAAGAGAAAGACGGTGCAATGAACTGTGCAAGTGTCAAAATTGTGGAAACAAAGAATTGATTGAAAGCAACCACGATTTTGAGTGAGAAGCACGTGCTGACCATACGAGGGTTATTGTTAGATTGTTTTAGAGCGCATACCCGTGTTGTAAGCTGAGCCGAATTGCGGCTCTCGGCACTGCCGATGCTCTCGTTAGTCTGATACGGGTCTGTAGACACCGGTGGTCGAGATGATTCGGTTCTTCAGAAAAGCGGTTCTGAGGAATGTTCCGTGCTATTGCGAAAATATCAGTATCCGTAAGTGCTGGCAGAGCATTACGTTTCAAGAGCTCATGATGACAGAGTTCCGTCAGCTCTTCATCCAGTATAATTTCTCAACGCGTTTTCTCTTTGCTCTGACCACGATTCTCTGTATGGACGATGTTAAGATGTTGGCTTCAGAATATCGTGATGCGACAAGAAGGCGGCACATCGAAAATGCTTACCACATTTCTGGTACCGATGTGTGGAGAATATTTATCCTCGGCATTCGCGCTGGAAAGGAAGTGTCGAATTGTGTTGTGGGCGGCATCCACACACTCAAACCGGCCTGGTCGTGCATGTAAATCAACTGCATAAACCGATTCGATAGTTTTCCCGACGTGCGCACGGATCTCGATCGACTTGATATGGACTTCAACCTGATTCTGGAAAGTTTTTTGAGCTCTCACACAGGAGTCTAGGTGTAGTGAATAACCCAACCCGTTCACGCAATTCCTGGCGGACGTAACGCCAAGTACAGCGCTTTTAATCGTCAACTTTACCCTGACGAATGAGACTGCCGAACTGGATGACTACGAGCTCCTACTTGAGGCAGACATTCTGTAAGAGTCCCAGACGAGGAAAAGTCGGTAAGGGTGCTTGCACTTGGCCACCGTCTGAGTCAAGCCGTCTTGCAATAATTGCTCTGGATACGTGGAGTGGCCGTTAATTCGTTGCCTTCCTATATTCCCGCTTTGCATGGACACCAGTTCATCCCCAAACTCAAGTTCGAAGAAGCCAGCAAAGCGTGCTCGCTCCAAGCGCAAGTCGTACAGCTTCCCCACTCGCAACGACTTCGAGAAGCACATTCGATACTTCGAACCCGACGAAGCTACGCACCTCGATCGACTGCGTGACCACCTTCAAGAGTCCATCGAAAAAGTTGTCCGCGTCCAACACGTCTTCGACAAGGAGCTGAACAGTGAAGTCAAACCGCATCAAGAGCATCGTGCAAGCGGTTGGAGAGATCCCCTTTCACTGCGACCTTCAGCGAAAGATTCTCTCGGACGGAGTATACCCAGATTTTC
>JAADVW010000853.1:0-14221 GCA_023335875.1 Elongisporangium prolatum
AACGTGGAGAAGCATCTGACCCAGAGTCTGCGCGTCGCCGACCGCGGAGCTCAAATGTACGAAGTCGCTGACGAGCGCGACTACGAGTACGAGTTCACATCGGAGAGCGCACCAATCCCGCTGCCGCCCATGCCCGAGCCGCGCAAGGAAGCTCGCCGTCTGCAGCTCATCGACCAGTCCGGCGTGCTGGAGCCCACGTTTGACCGCGAAGCGCTCGACCTGATCGCTCAGGTCGCGGCCGAGCGTTTGGGCTGCCCCATCGGGTTTGTCTCGGTCGTTGATGACAAGAACTTCCACGCCATCGGCACCTACCAGCTACCGGACATCGCCAAGAAGCTCGAGCGGGATAACAACATGTGTATCAACACAATCTACAGCGAGAAGGCCTTCGTGATCAAGAACCCCATGCGTGACATGCGCTTCGGGGGCATGCCATGCGTGCAGGAACTCGGTGTCAAGTTCTACGCTGGCTTTCCAATCCGTGCGCCCGATGGATCGGTCGTGGCCTCTCTGTGTGCTGCCGATGGTGTGGCTCATGAGAACATCACAACCAAGGACTACGCGACCATGGACGCGCTGTCCAAGCTCGCGGGCGATCTGCTCTTCCCGCCCTCCAAGCAGTAGAACTTGTGTAGTTGGTAGTCTGTCGATAGTAATAATGAATAGATGTGCATTTGCGATGCCATCGACAAAGCCATACTGTAGGGATTGCGAGCATCACGAATGTTGCTTGGCCTCTTTTGTATGCATCACATGACTGTATTCAGTTACAATTATAAGACGCAAGTTTCGAAGAATGCGTTTCGTGCAATAAAGGGTAAAAGGAACACTAGCAGAAACGTCGTAGCGGATCTCACTCTCCAATTTGCCTCCTTGCTCACAGCGGCCAAATCTACCAATCAGCGAACTCCAAGCGGCTGAGAGACCGGATTACTTGGACTTACTATACTTAACCGACCCTCGGTGACTCCCGACAGTAACGGATGTCTGAGGTAATGCATGGCGGGCCCCGTCCAGGCCCCGCCCCCCCCGCCCGACCCCAGTGAGCAGGCCCAGCGTCTGCGGATCGCGAACCAGCGGAGGACTGGGAAGACCGACTCAAGTAGGCGGCAGAGGTTGTTTACAATGCTCAGTCCGACAGCCTCCTGAGAGCCATGACCGCCGACGAGGCGGAAGCGCTTGACGCGTGGATCATGGACGCGCTGATCCTCGATGCACCTCCTAGCTTCCTGGTGTGTACCCACACGCTGGCCCACCGAGTGGCTTACCTCCATTTCCTGGAGGAGTATCTGGAAGGACAAGTCGTCGCTGTGGTACCAACTATCATCAGGATGCCCAAATCAATTGCGGAAACCACGATCAAGCTCGCGCTCATAGAAGCCCATCCTGACTAAACCTCAGTGGTACTGAGAAGAACGTCCCCCAGAAACTGCGTGAGCGCCGTAGCGGACGTGGCCCAACCGCGCACTGTGATTGCACTGAGAATTTGCAGTTCGCATCTGACATCCGGAGCTCCGAGGCCGCCGTGCTGGAGAGGCAACGACGCCGTGGTGCGCTCACCCATGCTCTGCGCTTCCGGCCATCGATCGTTCTCCAGATAAACTTGTTGATGATCTGTTGCAGACGCAGGATGACGTCCGCCGGGGGCCAGATATACCACGCAAGATATAACAGTTTGGGTATCACAATGGCCTGTACAATGGCCACACGCTGGGCAACTGTGTGGGTCTTTGCAAGAGCCACTGCGAGGCTCGCGTGGATCACCACGATACATTTGGTCCATGCTGTTATGGGCGCCGTGACGTTGCCGAAGCCGCCTACTTCGACTCCGAGGTACTTGCAGGATGTGGTCTGTTTCAAAACCGTGAAAGGAGAAGCGCGCAATCGGTCGCGGGCGTTGCCGCCTAGCGGTATCGCTATGCTCTTGGAGGTGTGACAATCAGGCCTGAGACAGCCCCAAAGTTATCGAGCACGGCTTTGACCGCTGGCGCAGCGGCACCGTCCGCTAAAATGACGGCCGTGTCGTCGACGTAGCCCCCGGCTGCAACCGAATTGGTTTCATGTCTTTTTGGATAACTGCAAAACCTCCTTAAATAAATAACCTAAATGCACTCGTTTTACAGTCAATTCTTACAAATGGACCAACTCCTGCGCAGGACGATTCGCGCTTGTAACTGGATTTTGGCAATGTTTCTGAAAAATTTCCGTGAACTATTTTTTGAGATTTTATTAGCAAAAATCATTTTAGGTTTAAAGGCACTTGCGGAAAATGCAGGAATTTAAGAAATCAAGCACTTTAAGTGAAACAGTTGGATAATAGCATATAGAGCGAACGCACAGCTTTTCGGTGGTATGCTTAGATTCTCCTAAAAAAAATGGCTGACATTTCCGTGCAACTTTATCAAAGTGCACATATTGTTATGGAACAGAGGAAGTACGTACTAGACCAGCGTGTGTCGTTACGAATCTTTACACGCAAGTGCGTCTTCTTCTTGAGAGCGGCGCGCCCCTTGATAGAGGTCAGTTTCTACGTAAGCTCGTTGGCATGATTCAACAGATCGATTTCAGTCTTAAAAAACAACTTGACTCCCAGATTAAAACAGTATGACGAGCATCCAATAAACAAAATGCCGCCGTGATCTCGTAGGTACTGGATTACGACTCAGTTGTCGGACACAAGAAAAAGCACCTATTCCCAGGCCACTCGAACTCCTCGAGTGTATCTGCGATGAATTCGCTCATGCTCTCGGCACTCAGGTCTATTACTTCCTCGAAAGGAGAGAATGTAAGTAACACACGGCCTTTAGGTAGCGTAGTTGTACGCTCGAAGACAGCAAAGAGCGCAACAAAGTGAGTCCCAGCTGAAATCCAGTCTTCAAACACGAGCGCAAACGCGTGTGGAAGATGGACTCTAATTTTGGCCTCCACGAGAGCCAAGATTGAGAACGTCTTTTTTTGAGCGTCTTGGTCGTGACAGTCTTGCGCTTTGCGTACTCGGCAGTGGCTTCCTATTTGCAGAAGCTGAGAGGCAAGTTTTTATTACTGATTTAATCCATCCACTTGTCCATATCATACGGGCGGAGCAAGAGGTCGGTCAATGGCAACTGACTGGCAGCGTCACAGCTAACGACATCTTTAAGTCACGATGGTCTCGAGTCATGTGGCCCATCAAGTTATGGTGCCCCAAGCCAGCCTTCTAGCAAAATGACTTTCCGCACAGACAAATGTGGGGGTTCCTGTCCACAATGTCAGTTTAAGAAAGACTTCACAAACACGTCGGTCGGAGGGCTCATTGCCAAGTGAGTAATGGACTGAGTGTTTGTTTGGATGCTGAGATAGCGGGCGAGAATGTAAATGAGAGGAATTCTTCACAAAATCAGCAGGAATAACGGCTGGTTGGACCCATCCAATTGACTGGTGCGAAGAGCAACTAGTACGCGTACCTCGAAAACAGATGAAATTGATTGTTACTCACAAATCAATAATTGTCCATCCCAATATCAACAATATGATTGCAATGCATATTTTCCAATCGCTGTAGCGCGCTCACTCTTCCAACTATTAATCCAGCTCCAACTCATCCACGACGATCTTCAGCTCCAGTCGACCGTCAGTCCAGCTCTCGTCCACAACCCACGCATGACCGTATTCATCAGCTTATCCCTTGGTCACTCTCTCACGAGAGAGTGACCAATGGCCTGTATCAACAAATTATTTGGCCCACAAGAAAACCCATCGTCGCTTTTGAAGCAATCTAGGGGTGTCCGGTTTACCACCCTTTCAGTTTTAAACGCTATTAGCAGTAAAATGAACTATACATTGCTGTAATCAGTCAGCTTCAAGAGCCAAGTATCTTAATTTCGACTTCTGGTCTTATTGAGAGCAATCCAACTCTGTGTTCCGTGATGAGCAGTCAATACACGCTACCAACAAGCCCTTATTCCTGGAGGCGCAAAGCCATGTTTCGATTACCACTACCGTTGGCGATACGCATTTCACCGCATCAAGTTCAGTTCAATTGCTCAATATCTACCTCTCGTTTTAGTGTACTCAAGAGCTCTATAAGCAAACTTTATGCTGGCGGACAAGAACATCCAGGCAGCAAAATTCTGGGCTTGCAGTTCAACAGTCACAAACGTGGGATCTACAGACGATCACTCAACGGTACAGTTGGCTCGGACATGGATCCTCCGAGTGTCTGTGAGCTGAAGCAGTTAAATACTATCTAAGCCAATCACACCCAGTCTCACGAATCCATCCGTTTGCCAAGGCTGTATCCAGTGCATTATTAACTTTTGGATTACCTTGCCAGAAATATACTTTCTACTCGCAAGCAATACCGCTTTGCCCACTGAATTCCAGTTGAACATGCCAATTACGCAAGTGCCCTCTAATCGTTTTTGCTTGTCTATTTTCTTCAGGTATGGTCCGATGTATACATTATCCATTGGCATCGTCGACAAAGCTAACCAGAACTCAAAATTCGTGAGGCGGAGATGCTACCCTAATTTTCGGCTTTGCGGCGGAGAAATTTAGTCAGCAATGCGTACTTGCAGCAGCGCTCGAAAAAATCCACCAAACCTAGTGGAATTTTCGATTTCTGTATTTTTAATAATCCATCGAGTCAAATGGATTTTAGGTTCAACGGTCTTCTACAGCTCTATGTAGCCCCCAGGCCACTCAAATGACTGCTGGTCGGAACTGACGCGTTCAACCAGATCTCTGGAGCCCTTCAGCGCCCACGCGGACTTCTCACAGCTCGATCTACAACGGCTGAGCCAATCAGGAGTGAAGACGAGCCCAAGCGCGGAGGGTACCGCCGCGATCCCGAGTGGGAGCACGTGATAATCGACAACGACGTGGTTTCCGTGGTGCAAGTGCGAGAAGGCCATACCATCTCGAAAAGAAAGTAAAATCTCACACAGATCAAATACAGAACAAGTCAACTACAGATCAACAGCGAAGTTTAAAATTGATGAGTTTCACAGCGGTGGTGGCTAAAAAAGAGAGGTGTTTCGCATCAAAACAAAAATTCATCAACACACAATCGCAGACAAGATGCGAGGAGCCACAAGGCCGAAAGGCGGCTATTAGGCACTCACAACATCTTTTCAATCGTACTAGCCACGTACAGAAGCCAGTCCAGGACTCGAAAGGGTCTTTCTTGCTCGACCCGGAAGGCTTGTTGACGAGAGCACCGGCGATGAAATCGGCACCGGCAAGAAGAAGGAGAATAAGACAGTGTATTTGCTCGGCTTCGAGTACTACCAGTACCATGAATTTCAATATCGTATTTCGTATCGGTGCTCCAAACATGCGGAAGGATGCAAGGCAAAATGCACTTCAACGTCAATGCAATGGGGTACATTCAGACTCATGAGCACAGCTGCCTCAACGAGACAGCGGTCTATGGAGGGCGCGATGTTACTGAAGAGGTAAAGTGCACTGCTGACATGATGGCAATTGAGAATCCGGCTCTTCCTGCTGTCTCGATTTCGGAGGCTACGAAAGAACAATACTACGGATCAGACGTCAACTTTGCTGTAAGGGTTTGTCATCGGCTCAGATTATTGCACGCGTCTATCGCGCAAGAAGTCTGCACTATTATGGTGATATTCACGGAAAGATCGAGCGACCACCATTAAGTTCAGTCCAAAACGAGGCTTTCAGTTTCATCTGGCAACGGCAAACCCGAAATGCACATCGTAGCAAAATCGTGTCATCGGTTGGGCAAATCCAAACTTAATGCGCTTACTATGCTACAGCAATACAAGCCTGTTCCTGGATGGAACGTTTCCGCGGTGTCTCCAAGGGATTTAAGCAGTGCGTTATTTTAATGGTGCATGATCGGGCTTCCGACGTCTTTGTGCCGGTGTTTTACGTTCTCAGCACTTCTCGAACTGAAGATTCGCACTGAGACATCATCCACTGCATCATCCAAGCGACCGATCAGAGGTTGGAGTCTAGGAGCATTGTTTGCGACTTTGAGAAGGGTCTACAGAATGCAGTATAGACTCAGTTTCCAGAAGCAGACGTAATATGCTGTCTAATCCACTTCAAGCAAGCCGTGCGGCGAACAATGAAGTGCTTTCGCCTATCTAAGGCTGAACTTCAAGTGGCAATGGCACCTGAGGTTCTGGACATGCTTACGGTGATGGAGCATTCGGTCATTGACCCCAAAGGTATCGCTTAGGTACAGCGAAAACTGAAGTCGCTGTGTGCCAATGCTAGTATTCTGTTCTCAAGGTGCAAGTGGCGCAGATTCTGGAGATATTTCCAGAAGACATGGATTCATCGATTTTCCTCAAGTGTTTAGAACGTGCACGGTCTGCAACATTCTGTTGTTGTAAGGACCAACAACCCTCTCGAACGATTTAATCGAGAGGTAAACAAGGCATTTCCGTCGCCTCATCCTTCTATGTCCCAGTTCGTTGAAACAATAAACCGCCTGTCTATGTCTTACGTGAGCAAGCTAGCTGTGATCACCGCTGGATAATTGCGGCGCCCAAAGCGCCAACGAATTGATCTACCTAAGCCACCAAAACTGGATGACACAGTGGAAGAGTTCGAGAGTGAGGATGGCTCCTCTTGTGATGGGAATGATCGAAGCAGCGGTAGCGAAAGCTCTACTTCCTCCCGTGCGGATACATCATTCAAGTATGAGGGTGAAACTGCAGCTGTTTAACTTGATGAAAAACTGATTTTGCATGTAAAGGTGAAGCCTGATTAAAAATTGACTTGATCTGTATTTGTTCAGAATAAAAAGTAATCAAGAAGAAATGCATCAAGCCTCGCGCTCCCAGCCAATCGCGAACCTCTTTTCATCTACTCTCGGTCTGTCTCGTAGATCAGTTCCTTGTGCGCCTGACTGATTATGTGTGTGCCACGGGCATTTCGTTCAACAAGCTGACTCATCCCACTCTCTGTCCGGCGTTCAGTTCGCTCCATCCAGAATTAGCTCCACCATCTGACCACGTCCTCCGCAACCGGCTGCTTGAAGTCGCGTGGCTAAAATCAAGGCTAGCCTAATGGGGCTAAACTGAAGCAACTTTACTGATGCCTTGACGGACATCAACGAAAAATCTGTGATGAACTACGTGGCTGTACGCGCTTTGGACGCGTTCTTCCTTGAGAGCATCTGTACGGGGGCGATCAGCCACGACGCTAAGTTCCTTGGGGACGACATCAAACGCGTCATTGCCAAGTACGACTTCCTAACTGTCTGCGCTCTCGTGACGGACAACACCTCGGCCAACAAGATCATGTGGGCGATACTCGAGCCAGAGTTTTCACGCATCTTTTATTCATGGCTGTGTAGCGCATGTGCTCCATTTGTTGACCCGTGACGTCATCTTGGGTCTCAAGTGGCTGGTCTGGCTAGCAGAGGGCTGCTGCCGTCTGGTTCGCTTTTTCAGAAAGCACCACCTGATCCTCGGCAAGCTCCGTGCGGCCCGTATCAAGAAGAAGCTTCCAGCATTGGTGCTCGCAGCCGACATTCACTGGGGAACAGTGGGGTGCTATCTGCGAACGGTCCGCCAGTCGAAGCGACTTCTCTACGGGATCGTCATGTGTCGCGAGTTCCTCGCTGACTCCACAAAGAAGAAGAAAGCGGAGCGACGCTTCATGCAAGACCTCCCTCGCGCGCGACCCTTCGTTTGTTCCAATTCCGCGCGCACGAACCGTGATTTGCAGGCACCAAAACAACGATATAGATGGAAGGTTAATGTTTTATTAAATATCAGCATTTACAGCGAAAGCGTTGACGTTTTCGTTTAAGAGGAAAGCGCTCTGAAAATTGACATGTCAGCCGCGTTCGGGTGGACAGAGTATCCAAGCGTATATACAAGCTTCTCGGAGGAGTCATTTCCTTCATTCACAAGTCGACATCAAATCTGAGTTTTCCACGTGGATTCTTTAATCCCTCCAATACCGGCGATTTTCTCAGTCTTACGGACTCAACATACAAATAAAGTATTGGTCAGATAAAAGGACTGGAGCTTACCTGTGTTTTCGGAAAATATAATTTTGTATATATATAGCAAATGTAAGGGAAATGGACCAAACATGTTGTTTCTGACAAAAAAAAAACAAAAAATAATTTGTTTCGTCTTTGCACGGCGGTATACGAAGTAATCGAACGAGCACAGGACACTGAAAAATACGGAAGGTGAGACACAGATGTGCAAGGTAATGCACTACATTATTCTGATTTAGACTCATGCTTCTCATCTTCCTCTTCCTGATGTAGGCTTCGGCGGGCACATTTCTTCTTGCGCTGTCCAGTCTTTGGGCGCATCTAGATGTTGGTGGTAGATGTTGGCGGCACCTTGCACTTCCAGTTTTGGTGCCAGATGTCGTAGCTGGTCTTGGTGTTCACCTGGCTGGCGCGAATCACGTTGCACACAGGAACAACCGCTTATTGTCCTCGGGACACTGTTCACAGAACCAGCTCGATTCGTAAGACTTGTGCCGTTTGGCACACAACTTGATCGAGCAAACCTTGCAGGCGTTTCTCCGCCGCGTGCACATATTTCCACTCGCACGAAACTCCAGATTTTTGCACGAGACTATGAGTGACGCTGTGATTGGTGTTGCTGGGTCGCCTTGAGAAATATCATTCTGGTTTTGGTTGATAAGTTGACATTGTAGCTCGGTCATGAACGCAAACCGTGTCATAGGCTTGAAGCATTTGTCCTTTGCGCACTTGGCGTGTGTAACATAGGAATTGACTATCACCAAGTCCAGAAGCCCTTTAACGATCGGCTTGTAATATTTCTGGAAGTGGAAGCAAGTCTGCAGCGAGTAGCGTTGCAGACGGAGCTGATCATGGCGACCAACATCATCCATCATCCGGTGATAATCGCTCACAACCGCAGGACATGAGTCTAAGGTTACCACCGCGGTGACATCTTGTAACCCTGATTTGGGTCCCTGAAGCACCGGTGGGCAGAGAGCGGACAGGCTTTTTGTCGACACACGACATGCAATCATTGACGGTACATCGACAGCACGAGACATCATAAAAGTAACGCGCTCCGCTGTCTTGTTTCGGCGCTACGAGCAACTGATGACATCTTTGCAATAGCCAATGCGGTAGGTCATAATCGTACCGACGGCGTAGATCTCCATCCACAAAAGTGCAAAAGAAGTGCAACATGAGTGTTGAAGCGATCAATAGCCACAGTTCTCCATCCCTGTCGCCTGTTCTCATCGGAGACGACCTTGTTCAGGTAGGCACAACTGCTGCTGGTCCGGTTTTGCTATCCATTAAAGATGTGTCAGCTTCGTGCTGCGTTTTTCCCAAATACAACTCAAACCTACAACATGGGCATGACACATGTAAGGGTCATGTTGTTTCATCGTGTTGTTGCATACAACATGTCAATTTGGCAAAAAAAAAACATACCTGAAGCAGTAACTTGTTGAAATGTCACGCATGACACGAGGTTCTGCCTAAACTTATTGTCGCGTGCTGAGCTGAAATCTAAGAGATGACATACGGTACTAGAGAGAGAGAGCTCGCCGCATCACATGTTATGAACAACTTTGTTCCTTATTGATGGGGCTTGTCGGGCATGTGCATTCGTGTAGTGTTCATTCGAGAAGTCGACGCCAAAATCCCTTCGTCGAAAGATAACTCCGGCGTCAAGTCCCACAGCCGCCGCTGGAAAGTCTTCTGCAGTACGTCGACGATCGGCCCCCATTCCACGCTTTGTCGCGCTGCGGTCTGCTGTTGTTGTCCGCAAAAAGGAGCATCCGAAGAATGTGCATGAAGCAATTTCGAGACAGGAAAAATCCAAAAGATACACTAGATATAGCACCTTCTCTTGTTGTGGGTCAGTGGTGATATATGCCCACAGTGTGTGTACAAAGCTCATTTGCGATCAACAAACCCATAACGCGCGCGATCTCGCAGGCTTCGATTGGTGCTGTCATCCGCATGCGCCCCTTCACGGTGTTCGCATTATCCAGCACTACCGCGAAGTCTCCAGCAACCTCGACGCGCTTCAATCACATATCCAAACGCAAACGGTGTTGTCGCGTTGTCATTGCCAGCTGCAAACCGATCGCTTCGATCAAACCGTTCATTTCGTCGATAGTCACGCGCACCATCAAATTCGTGCATCTGACGTGGTACGAAGCACGCTGGATTTGCTTCAATGAAGGCAAGAGCTGCTCGAGCGGGTACTCGATCACCATATTGGTCTGAATGCGAACTGGGCGGACACCATGCTGAGTCTGCTCGTGGACAAATCTCTTGTGAGCACGCTTCATTCTCTTTTAAATTGGCGCCTTGGACTGCTCTTGTCTTTCGTAGTGGTCATGCTGATACAACTCTGAGAGCGTGGTTGCGTTGCAAGTGAGAATTTGCGAACCAGCGACAGTCGTCTGGACATGCTGACTAACTGCAGCGAAGAATTTATCGATATTTATGGTGCATGTCTGACACCAAACATTTTGCTTCGGGTATGCAGCGTATCTTGTCGAGCTGCTTTTCAATCGACACAAGAGGGTACATTAGTACTTGAGAGGCATGGTCGAAATAACCTCGGTTTAAGCTTGGCACCTTCTGCAGATGAATGAGCCAAAAGATTGGCTTCAACTATGCATGGAATTCTAGATTTTTCAAAAACGCATCTGTTGACCAGCTCGATCGAGAGCAGACATAGCCAAATCATAGACAGCCAAACCGCACGTGATTCTATCCGGTAGTTCTCCTTTCTTGCGCAGTGCTTCTTTCCCTATGTGGGGACGTGGGAATCGATTCTCGCCTCCGTTCTGCATGATGCACTGCATCACGAACTGAAGTGTGATGAAGATGTTGTCTAGGGTGGTGAGACTGGTCTCCTCGAATGTGTTGGTGACCGCCCGGATGAGATTGTCGATTCTACATGTCTCCTGGCGGTACTGAATGGACTGGATCGAGGCAAATAAGCCAAGATCGAGAACATTCAGATCGGGTGAATGGGAGGCTGGAAGAGGAGGCGGATGTTCCAGCCGTCTGCAGTGCCAGCAGCCACAACGTCGGGGTCGGAAGGGAGCATGGGGAGTGGCATTATCCTGCTGAATCAGGATCGTCCGCACACGATCCTGCGCCGGCCATTTGGCTTTGATGGCCGGAATGACAAGATCAATGATGTAGTGCTTATAGAGAGGCCGGTCCACAGTAGCAACATTTCGCGTACAGATCATGCCCTTCTTCCTGTGCACGCTGTCTCGCTTGGCAATATACGTCTCCGTCAAAGGCCACAACCCGATCTTCCCGTCAAACGTCGTTCCAGTGCTGTGGTTGAATCTGTGTTCATCAAATATTATAGAGCAAAGATATCACTATCAAATTATATGATTTATCACATATTAGAGGTTTTAATATCACAAGAAAATTCGAAATGAGAGGTTTTACCTGGGCCTCGCCACCGCAGCCAGGAACACTGTCTTGGGAATAAAGCGCTTGCTCTTCCGGTGACGCGGGGGTGGTTTCTCGCCATCAAGCAGCAAACAAGCGCGGTCGTCCTTGTCTTCATTGAACCGCTTTTCATCTATGTGAACAACATCATAACAACCATCAAACAGCATCGTAGACTCGTCCAGATGGGCGAGCGCGAACTGAAGGCGCCCAATACAGTTAGCATCCGTCAGAAATGGCTTGATGCGGTCAGTGACGCGGTTGAGGACGCCGTCACGAAGAAGAACGCCGACGAGCCGTCTGAATACATTGGAGTCGGCAGCCAGCTGGCGCTGGTTCAATCGCTGCTGGATCGGAACAGCGCGAATCTTGGCGACCAGCTCGTCGCGGTCCAAAGGCTTGCGGCCGACCTTTCCCTTCATTCGCGACGTGTGATCTCCACCCTCCACGCCAGCAGCCTCTGACTTGACATGACGAGCCCACACGCGACCGATCGACGTTGGATGACGGTCATACTGGACAGCAACTGCAGAGATCACGTCGCGAGGTACCACAGAGTCGATGCAGGCTCGTAGGAGGCAGTTATGATCGCACGGCGAGTGCCATTCTCGAGGCGAGGCTTGTTTGTTGTTGGCTGGAGTCTGTGAGGCATTTTGCAGAATGAAGACATTATAATGCGCTCAGAATGTCTCGACGCCTGCCGGCGTGGCCATTCAATCTTTCAAACCAACCGTTCCAAAGCGGCTTTTTGCATGCAAAAAATTACTGGCGGGAAGCCCGGCGCGTCATTTAAACCAATCAGCTGGTCCTATTTCTGAATTTCCAGCGAATTAGATCTTTTTGAATTCGAATGTTGCGTTTATTTCGGGCCGGAGGAAGTACAAATTATTAAATCCGCATTTAAATCACAGCTCAAATTTGCAGCTTACCGCTCGACGAATCTCTGCAAGCGCATCAGATCGCTGTACGCATGGTCTAGGTCGGACTTTGACCCAATATAATGCCCATACCACTGTGGCAGGCTGAGCTTTATGAATTGAATCATACCACGCGTAGTAGGGCCTATTCATAGAATAGCAATATTAATTGTAGCATCAACAGCGTACAGGCACATTGAGTTCACTTACGTTCTCGTCTCGCCGTACATCTTTCATGTAAGTAACCAGCTCGTGGCTAAATGGAATCGATTCTGAACAACCTTGCCCGCCCAGTGTTGGCAGTCGCGCAGAGCCTTTGAACGCAAAGATTTCGTCCTGTTTGTCGATCCAGCCTCGTAGCGTTCGCCGAGGAACCTGCATGATGGCCGCAACTTCCTCTTCAGTGAGAAGCTGCGCGAGTTGGAGGGCAACACGTTAAAAGCGATCTCGTAGGAGCGGCGAAGGCTGGCAGGCATTTTACAAATGAAAATCGAGCCCATGGCTCCCGCTGAAACATCGTCTCTCCCGCGTTTTTTTAATCAATGGTGTCAGCCAATTCTGATTTCTGGTTGGATAAAATAATTTCTATACTTAATAAAACGAACCACTCTCCAATGGCATTGTTTTATGCTGGCATTTTCCCGTCGTTATCTGTATTTTCGAGAACTGGAATTAAAGCATTCACTCTTCAAATCGAAATGGAGTTGAAGCTGATCAACGAAGGCTGATTATGCATGCAAAAGGCGCTGGCGCTTCTCTCGATCATCGATGCTGTGCTCAATGTGTCCGTTCTGAGAGCATACAGACGAATGAAGCGTAAACTTCTAAGCAATGTACAGTAGCGTATCGCCGAAATTGTCCAAAAGGAACTGTACAAGGAGCACAGGTGTAAACAGCATCACCGTAATAGGCAGGTGAGCAACAGCTGTGATTCAGATGACTAGCTGGAGTGTACATACACACTACCGTACTCAGTCCTTGAGCGGTCAGGCCAAGTCGTTGTTCCCATGGACCTGGAGTTGAGGGCGTCATACGAGCATTGGGCAACTATAATACACTGTTACCGTACGGCTCTACTGTACTGCACTGTTGGAGGTCTTCCGTCAAGTTCCAGATTATGTGTACAGCACAATTAACACAGAGCAATTTACCAGCCTCTCAAATGTAATATATTCGTCATAACGTTTCAGACAGGTGGGTACGTCGATATCATAAGCGATGGGTACTGAATCTTCAAATCGTGGCGCAAGGATTCAATGAAGACTGGAGCGTACTGATGACAGAGAATACATCTACTGCGTAGAGTGAGTCGCCACGTCAGCAAACCTAACTGTGCAAGGCTCAAATTCTGATCCAGCTTTGATCTTAGGACAGAAGCATTGGGATGAGCGAACGAAAGGCTCGGATGAAGTGGGTTTCCCGCATTTTCGAACGTGTGGATCGGCAGAACAGCTCACTGTGAGTAATTCAAGAAAGAGAAAAGCCGTCAGCTCTCTTGCAAGCCGAGAGAGAGAGAGAAGTGTCTGCTAACGTCATTTGTAAACTCGCCGTCCACGCCATGAGCCGCCACGAGAGCTATCGTCAAGAGCCTGTAGATCGGAGCTTCAGCATGGCCAAATACAAGTACGAGCCGCTACCCGATGGGCTCGTGGTGCACGGTCCGCACGGCAAGCCCCGCGTGGTGTTCACGGACCAGGAGATCTGCGACGACGTGATGGCCACGATCCCCAAGCTGCAAGCCGCTGTGGAGCGTGACGCCTACGGCCGGCGGTGGAAGCCGCTGCGTCGCGAGGCAGGCGTGGATCTCTTCGAGCTGGACACGAAAGCTCTCGACGACGAAGGCAATGAGGACTTGGACATGGTGCATGCGCTCGTGGGACGAGCCGAGTTCAAGTGC
>JAADVW010000854.1:0-14209 GCA_023335875.1 Elongisporangium prolatum
AGCAGCAGTATGCCGCCAATATGTCCATCACTGACCACGACATCTCGCAGCTCCTGGACTGCCTGCTCTACCAGGACGTGTACACCATCGAACGTAGCTCCATACCTTCGGCTGTGCTGTAGTGGTCATTATTGCATTCGCTCATGCACATATATATTATGAATAGCGCATTCATCTCACTCACTGTCAAACAGGTGATTTTGTGTCATAGGGTCTTGTATCGCGAACAAATAGTCTATAATTTTGCCTCTTTCATTAGCGCAACAATTGGATCTGATTTTTAAGTGCATAATCACACACTCGCGACATGAATTCTTTTTGAACAAAGTTCACATGGACGCGCACTCATGTCATGGAGTGCACTCAAGTTGGCGTGATAGCTGTGCTTTTGGGATGGTGCTTATCGGCGAATTTATGGTTTGCATGAGAGAGAGAAAGGGACGAAAGGCAAACATGATCGCCTAGCCACTCTGATAGTGAAGCGTGTTGTGATGATTGACAAGGCTATTAGTAAACAGTCTATTATTGTGTGGTGTTTGATCTTGCGGCGCTGTGGTTGTATTGGTGGGTGACGAATAGCACTTCGAAGTCGTGGATTCAGGCATTACCATCGGTTGAACCATACACCCGCAACCCATGGTGCTGAGTCCTGTACGAGCTGCACGGCCTGTCGCCAATGGTCAGATCCAGTTTTCGCGCTGTACCGAGGTGGCTTCATGTTAGCCATGGATCTTCTACTGTATTAACAAGGTCCGTTCGATAGGAGTCGAATACAGTAACCCAAAGGGACAATACATATGTGATCTTCACGTCGCTATATTACAGTAATAAGACTCAGTCTTGCAACGTTTATAATAACATTTATAGTCCATCGCCATGGCGAAGTCTTCATCCTCCTCCTCCTCTAATACTGCGACTGCGGTGACATCCACGATTTCGGTGATGAAGCGCTGCCACTTGTTCTGCTTGGGGCATGCTTTTTCGGCGTGTTCGTTCTTATGAACTGTTGCGTGTAAATCGAAGAGTGAACTCTTTCTTACGTGCTCGTTCCTGGCTTACAAGCGGTCTGTGGTCGGACCCGTTGGAATGCGAAGCAAAAAGCAAATTTAACTGTGTTCTTATCGATGCAGGGCACTCGGAGCTCCGGCTCTAGCTCTGGCTGGTGGCCACGTGGAGGCCGATGCTGGAGTCCGTTGGTGTTCTAGAAGCTGCCTTCTAGAACTCCTTCAATGCTGTTCCATGCCCATTCCTATGTGACAGACGGGCGAGATACGTACCCATGAGTCTGCATGGACGGTCCACACTGCCTCTCCAGACTCTGTCACACGTTGAAGTTGACATGCACTCGCTAGGCTTCCGCCAGATGTGCCTGGAGATCGTCGGTCTCGTGTGTCGTGATGTACTGCTCGACGAGCACAGAGACGTCGTGTTGCATGGTTTGCAACGGCTCCCATGAGTCTTCCACGTCCTCGAGTCCTCGCCAAGCCACAAGCAGCTCCCACTGACGAGTGGTGTCGTTGTAGCGGTGTTCCTTGATTGCTAACACACCCATCACAATCCCTTGCTTGCTAACGTGCTGCACGACCTCTTCTTGACGTCGAGCCTAGCGTTGTGGTAGAACTTCAGTCTGGATCCGTGAACTTCGATGATGTCGTTGGTGATCAGGTGCTCGATCATGTACGAATACTCACGGACCTCGACGACGTGGTTGGGGCTCACCCATCTCACCAACAACTTGTTGCCTCGCAGACGCTCATCAACACGAGACCAGAGGACTAGTCTCCAACGCTGAAATTCGCCAGTTCGCCCTTCTTGGCAGTATTCTTGTACAATCGAGTCATCTCCTTGCGGTCTCTGACTTCTTGATGCATCTCCGCCAGACTAGAACGCAGGCTCTCCAGCTCTTCGTCCACGATCTCCATGTCCACGGTCATCGTCTTGGCTTTCTTGCTCTTGTTAGTCGGTAGGAGGACCGTGTCGAGAGGTGTGGTGGTCACCAGGCCAGTGAACAGCTCGACTGGTGCTTTGTTGCCCAGGGAGCGAACCGGAGTTTGGTTCAAGTTCGACTGTACGAGTGGAAGCAAATATTCACAGCTCTTCGTGCCCAGCTGATATTCGAATAGGAACACACGCATTACCTGCAGGATGTCTCGATTGAGGCGTTCCTCCGCGCCGTTGATCCATGGCGTGTAGACCGGCACAAACGTGTGCAGTGCCTTCATCCTTTCGCGCAGGTCTTCGAGGAGCTTGTTCTTGAAGTGCGTTCCATTATCCGAGATCCACAAGTCGGACATCCCAAAACTCTTTGCCCAGTCCAGGACGGCCACAGCAGTCACCTCATTGTCGGAGAATCACAGGCCACCAGCTCACAATAGCGAGTAAGTTCGTCCCTGAGAACGAGCATGTAGCGCGTCGTGCCATAGAAGTCACCCACGTAGAGAAAGTCGAAGTGCAGAGCTGCATTGCGAGCAGCAGAGGGCGTGGCTCAGCCCAAGGCCGTTGGATCATCAAACTACCCTTGACGTGCTTTTGCAGCAGACAACTCATTACGAAGTCCTTCACACTCTCATGCAGCTTCTAGAGGTAGTACTTGTCGCGTAGCTGCGCCATCATGGCGTCGGTACCACGGTGTGCGTTCAATCCACAATGCGCCACGATCAGAATGCGCATGATGAGCCCTTTCGCCTCCGTGGGAATCCACACCTTCACCTCCGTCAAGAGCAACCCATCCTCTGTGGTCTCGGTCACGTCAGGAGCAGAGCGGTGGGAGCGCTGTTGAGCGTCGCGAACTCGCTGAGCGGACGGCCACACGAACTCGTCATCCTAGAGCGGGCGGAGGCGAGAGACCGAAGCCACTGAGCGCGTACGAACCGCTTTGACAGCGAAAGACTCAGGAGCAGGAGCAAGCCAGCGCGAGACGAAATAAGCCCACACATTGTCGGTGCCCTTCAAGTGTCCAATCTCGTATCGATAGTCGGCGAGAATGAGAGACCGGCGCTGTAGCTTTCCACGGATGCGCTGCGCACTTCACTCGATGGACAAAGATTTGAATCAGGTGGCGTGGTCGCAGGATAACTTGAACCCATTTGGGCGGAGCAGCAGATACTCAAGCGTTTTCGCACCCTTCACGATAGGGCAGCCTTCCTTCTCCACAATGGACCAGTGGAGCTGTGCCCCTCTAAACATTCCGCCCTTGCACATTACCAACTCGTGTGCTTGCTCAGTAAGCGGCTTGCCGTTATCCACTCTGCCACTTGGGTCACAATCAGCGACCATCCACGGTCAGAAGCGTCCGTGCACACACACAGTAGCGTTGTCAGCGGGAAACGTGAGCTTTGTAGAGCTTGCGAGACAGTCAATAAAAACGCGGTACTGGTGCCCTTACTCACTTATCCACTGAATATCAATCCATTTAGCGTACCGCTGCTTGCGGCTGCGACCAGCAAAGGCAGCATCCAACTTGGCCTGCAGTGGAGCTGCATGCTGCGCGTAGTCAATGATCGTCTCTCGGAGCCAGTTGGCTGCGCAAAGAAAGTCCTGAAGATCGGCAGCCGTGGCCGGCAGCGGCAGGGCGCACAAGGATTGCACACGCTCCGGGTCATGGCGCACGCTGTCGCCATTGATCAGGCGTCTACACCATGAGACTTCACGCACGAACAAACAACTCTTGTTTGTGTTCAGCTTCAGCCCGTACTCACGCACACGCGCGTAGAATGTACGCAGCACCGCCACGAACTCCTCTGTATCTTGGCGAAAAGCACGATGTCACAACCCATACAAGCAATTTCATACAGCATGTCGCGAGACACCTCTTTCATTTGGTTCTGGAAATAGATCGGCGAGTCGGTCGCCCCTTGTGGCACGCGCAGCGGCGTGTACACAGTGTCGTTTGTCATACAACTGACGATTTCACGCGAGTCCTCGTGCAGCAAGAGCTGCCAAAAGCCCTTGAACAGGTCAAACTTAGCGAAGAAATTTGCGCCTTCGATATTCAGCATCATCACTGGCAGATTGGGCATCATACCCGCGATGGGAACAGCCTGAGCATTGGCTGGTCGGTAGTCAGGCGTGATGCGGTACTCCTCGACTGTGCCTTTCTTGCGAGTGGCGATGGCCGCACAAGCTCAGCGGCTTTGGTTGATCATCTCAACGTATCCATAACGCTTAAGCATCTTGCCAAGGTCACCGAGAAACTTCGTCTGCGTCGGCGAGTAGTTGCGTGCCTTGGTGCGATAGGGCACGGCATCAGGCTTCAAGACGATACGCAACGGCTCGAGCTTTGCCGGCGGGTCTGCACCGAGCTTCACGAGCCAGCTATCGAGTGCTGCCTTCGTCTCAGTCCTCACAGCGTCGAGGAACTCGACAGGAAACCCGTTCTTCGCCACTTCGTCCAGCATAGCGCTCACTCGCTCTAGCACCTCAACGTCAGTCGAGATCCCCACGAGCACATCGTCTGGTATGTCATCGTCACCGGCGCCAGGCTCGATCTTGGCAGCGAGCTGCTCCAGAAGTTGATCAACGTTGATACCGAGCGACTTCAGTGTTGTATTACCCACGAAAACCACGATTACTATGAAATCTATGTCCACCACGTCCACGATAGCTTCTGGATCCTCGACCTCCATGCTGTGAGAATAGAGCGGTTTATTGTATCCCTGACAAACCGGAACTTGATATTGCAGGCACTCGTTTTGCTTCTTTCATTTTTGTACGTCTATGCGCTTCACTTAAAATTTCAGCTTGTATATCGTCCCAGCTTATAGTAGTCGTTGGGAGGCACCGCGACCGTACTTCGTTCCATGAGTCTGGGAGGCTACTGAGAAGTTGCAGAGCTTTTTCTTCATCATCCTCGGCTCGTCCGAGTTTGCTAAGTTCGTCTGCATGCATGTGCAATGTGCTGATATGCTTGGCCATGTCTTTTCCGTCGGTATAACGCAGGCCATAGAACTCTTTCTAGCTGTGTACATACATGTCTTCGTACGCATTGTATATGTGCGCTCCATATACTCCATGAATGGCTGCATTCACTGACCATGCGTACTGTCACTGAGTCGAGGGAGTTGAGAAGTATGTTGTGTGTTCGATTGTTCTTGCGCTCGAAGCTCTCAACATCAGCTGAGTCGTCAGATGTTGGTGCATGCACTTCGCCAAGCGCTATTTTATCGCAGCCATCTTCTCGAAGCTGGGATATCATGCGTGTGCGCCACGTAAAAAAGTCAGGCTTGGTAGAGTTAAAGTTGAACGAAGTGTTCCACTTCATTATCGTTTGGGAGCGCAAATGGAGGAGCGGGTTGTAGAAGATTCTTCAGCGTGAGCTTGGGCTCATAACCTTATGAACTGTTGCGTGTAAATCGAAGAGTGAATTATTTCTTACGTGCTCCTTCCTGGCTTACAAGCGGTCGCGCTTATTACGAAAGGACACGGGTAAATACTCGTGTGAAACTACTCCAGACCGAGCGACTCTTCGTCGACTGCGGTCTCACATGAATGAACGGCACCTGCCGACTGCATTCACCATGACCGATTGGCTACAGCCATCTGCGATCAAACATACACAAGCGATCACATCGCTACATCTCAATACGTTCCAGCACTTTTGTTTTTTAGGTGACTTGCCGACTCTACACCATTTCACAGTTGATGTCAAATATTTCCATTGATTTTCATACCCTAAATGCTTGTCACAAAGGACACTGATGTGCATCCTACAAGAGCTGAATTAAAGTCTGTCTGTTATGATAAATTTTCTTACCAGCGAAAGAAAAATATAAATTACGTATGTTTTGGTTTATTTCCATACAGGCAGCTTGTGGGCTTGTGGTTCATCGTCCCAGTTCTCATGGTCGAGACCAAGGTTCAAACCTCTTTCGTACCTGCTGTCTTCAGCTAAGCCGATACAGTTAGCGCCTGGTTTAGGGTTCCAGGTTCAACGTCCTACTGACAGCAAACAATGGAGGAAACTTGTTTTATGAATCGTTTACAATATCGTCCTCCTCCAAATTTCCTTATATACGAGCTGCAGCTGTGCCAATTGGCTGAGCGTCCTATAAAATAGCTATAGCGCTTGGTCTCTTCCCTGCTGCCCGTGAGACAGGGAAAGAAACGGTCGAGAGTCATGCTCATTGCCGAAGAAAATTGATGACAGCAAGCTTCTAGGAGAAGGAGAACGAGTCGCGGGCGTACTTGACAGGCTGGCGTCCTTGGCCACGAATCTCCTGCCTGGTCATTGCGCGGAATGTGTAGTGGAGAGCACTCTGACATATGGTAATGGGGCTTGAGTGGCCACAAATCGACCTTAAATTTCCTAGTCAGGTATCTCCCTCTTATATTTAGTATGCTGAAAAGGTATTTGCAAACATTATATATCAACCTTATTAAAGGACTGTCTGCCTGGAGTGGTCGTCTGGTATAACAAGCATTTTACGGTACCAGAACCAAAAAAAATCATAAAACCTTTTACTATTTATATTTAGTACGATATCACACTAGACAGGTTCTCTAGCCGTCGCAAGTTCTGCGCAAATGAGAGCGCTCCTTGCTTCGCGCTCGCCGACTGGGCCTTCGCGCCCAAATTTCGCGCCTAAACTTCGCGCCAGCGCTCTCAGCCACTCGCCTGTGATAGCACTGCTCTGCGCGCTTTGCGCGATGCTCTTTCGTCTGCTCACTTCTGGTTTTCCTGCACCATGCCACGCGGCAGCGACAAGGTCTACAGCTCCGACGCCAAGCACCGAATTCTCGCAGCCTCCCGCGCTGACGACGACTGGAAGGTCGTCGCAAACGCCCACGACGTCAACATAAGCACGGACTACCACGGGGTGACGAACGACAACGGCAACGAGGTACCAGAGCGCAGGCGCGGAGGCGCGCGCCCGGCTTTGCTTCGAGACGTCCACATGGCCTTCCTCGATAGCCTCGTGGAGGACAACTGCTCTTTGACGCTCGCCCAGGTGGCGACCCGGCTCCATCAGGAGTCGACTTGTTTGTGTCACAGCAGACGGTTAGCCAAGCGCTCAACGGCATTGGCTTCTCGCTCAAGAAGGTTCACATAAAAGAAAGACGCGATGAACAACGACACAAACAAGCAGAAGCGCATGGACTTTCTCACGAAGATCATGGAGCATCAGGCCGCAGGAAAGGCCATTTTCTACCTCGACGAGACCAACATCAACATCTAGTGCTCTCGTAGGCGCGGATGGAGCGCGGATGGAGCAAGAAAGGGGTGCGAGCCGTGCCAGTAGGCGCTGGGTCCCGCGACAAGAACATGCACATGATTGCCTGCGTTGGTAGCGACGGGCCCGTCTACTGGGAGCACCGTTTTGGGTCGTACAAGAAAGATGACTGCCACAACTTGTCCGTCGCGTCCTCGATGAGCTACGCCTCACTCGCTGCCTCTCGGGTGTCGTACTCGTGCTCGACAACGCCCCATGTCACTCCGAGATCGAGGAAGTGACTAATGAGGCAGCGTACAGAGAGGCAATGATCCTGAAGCTCGGTCCCTACTCACCGATGTTAAATCCGATTGAGAACGTTTTTTCTGCGCTTAAGTCGCGTGTCAAGGCGTTCCCAGCAGAACGCCGGTGCGACATCATTGCTAATCCGCCTGGCACTACGCAAGTGGAGCACGGGAGCAGCTTTCTGACCTACGCTGCTGAGCATTTCTTTCCAGCTGTGGTAACAGTTGCTCTGTGCCGCTCGTGCTATGCCCACGCCATCCAATTCAACGCCGATGTGCTAACGCTCAGGGACATGCCTGTTAGTGTGTGAGCGGGATCATGATACTTCTCATGGTCGCGATGTTTTCATTCTCACTCTTGCACTACTGTATGGGTTTCCATCACAATTTAATTTTCAGAGGTTTACTTTTTTTAAAACTGTCCGAATCTTTTTGGTTCTGGTATGAAAATCAATGGGAAATATTCGAAATTAACTGTGAGATGGTGACCATCTCGACCTCACTTCTCTATTTTTTTCGGAAAGTCAAAATTCCATACTACGTCCGTTCCAGCCAAAGTGTCCACATTTTTTGCGGACTCGAGATTTTCTTTATAAGACTCTTTTAGAGCAATTTGATTGGTGGATAATAATCTGTATTGTATTACCTATCGTTTGCCGCCTTTTACATGCATTTCCGTAGAAAATGGCTTAGCAATGGCCATCAACATTTCATTCTTAAGAAATATCACTCTAAAAATTGACGCCGCGCACCAACGACCCCACCAGCACCACCAAGAACCTCACCAATGCTGAGCGCGAGGAAATCTTTCCGTCTGCTTGCTCTTTCGAGCAAAAGTGTTCTTCCTCGAGAATCTGGAAGCGTGGCACCGCAACATATGCCTCGTCTCCAATGATGCACTGCGCGTCGATTGCCGCGGTCCACTCACGCAAGAATGGCAGAAAGAGCAAGTATTCCGCAGAACAGCTCGGCGCCATCGTTAAGTCCATCGAGGCTGTGCCTCTATGCGAACGTATCAATATGCGTACTGTATCGGAGAAGATCAGTACTCCCAAAAGCACCGTACATGACCTTTTTCAGCGCGGTGGTATCAGACACGACACTTCCTCTTTGCGCATGTTCGTCGACAACGTGATTCCGGCCATCAAGGCACGTTGACCTGCTGGCCATAACGTGTCCTCATCCAGCAGGACAATGCCCGCCCTCACATTACCCCTAAAGGTCAAGTCGTAGCGGCCATACTGAAGTACTGTACTTGGGAGGAGTTGCCCAAGCCAAAGATCGCGAGTCAGTTGGGGATCAAGAACTGGATTTTTGCGATGGTAATAGAGGGACCATTGACAAACATGAGGCGACAGGCTCGGTCAACAGATACATTGTGAAGCTCGGCTTGCTTGTCAGCCAAGATTTGCTCACAACGTAAACAGAAAGCCTGTCCCCAGTCATGTCGAGGTGGCCTACAAACATTCACATACGTGTGATAAGAACTCAACCCGACCAATCAAATACATGTCGAACATTGAAGCATGACACGAAGTCGTCACCAACACCAATGGGTAGAGGATTCGTGTTCTCGTTGCTGCCACGCTTCAAGCGTTCTTGGTCCCGCTCTCTACCTCAGTCACGCAACAGCTCCGCCGTTGAGACCGCTCTTGTGCTCGAACAGTCTCCATTTCGCTCTTGCGCTCGTCCACGCCAGTGCGTGTCTGTGAGTGTGGTCTATGAATACTGCAGCGCCTGCTCAAAATATATGGCAAGTGGTTGATGAAAGTACCGACTGAAGTGGTACAAACCGCCAATGGGTACATGTCAATGGTATTGCAAGGAATTGAGCTTTCCTTGGCGACCAGTGCAAGATCGTGACGGAAGAACAGTGTTTGAACGCATGGATGACGACAATGAGTGGACCAGCAGAGAATATCCGTACAGTAATGGCTGCCTACGTTGATGTCTGCGCTTCTGCGAGATCGCAATCTGAGTTATTGCATGACAATGTTGCTAAACAGCAACGTAAGCTGAGTGTCCACCGACAGTCCCAGCAACAAAAACGACGAAAGAAGCGTATTGAGTTGCAGCAAAAACAACATTACCTCAAGTTGCAGACTCGCTAGCAACATCAGCAACAACAGTCGAAAAAATAGCAGCAGAGCCAAGAAAGAATGTTAAAGGAAACCACGAGCACGCCAAACGAAAGAGAAGAAACTAAGACCAGCCAGTTTCGAATTTGCCAAGTCGAAGACAAGGCTTTTGAGACAAGCAGCGTCGAGATACAGTCTATCTCTGGCCACAGCACCCGCCGAGGCCAGCAACTGCGAGCATTGAGAGCCTGTGGCTTCGCCCGCCATCAGCTAGTCGCAGAATTAGCCAGAGTCAGCCCGTGAACAGCAGCAGCAGCAGCAGAGATAGTGAGTCTGAGTAGTGCATATTGTTTTGGACGCAGATCGTAAGCAGCGTAGGGCTTGGGCGTCGCTGAGACCCCATATCTGAGATGCTTCACAACCGTACGCGCCCACCACCACGCAGAGGCCGCTCCTGGGAGTGGCATTGATTTGAGTTGCTTTGCTGTGGGCGGAAGTACCGCTTAGATGAGACGTCCGCCGGCACCGCGCCTAGCGAATGATCCACGTCTAAGTAAGGCCTTATTGTCAATGCAACGGGAGAGTAAGCTTTGGCTGAACTTCTGGTCGGGGGACGCAGGTCCTGCCGACGAACCAACTCGTTGCTGTTGCCGTTCGACTTCTGCGCCGATTCGCCAACGACAACTCGAACAGCAAGGAATCCGACCAGTTCCTTACAGAATCTCATTGAAGTGGGATTTTACTGACACTGATGGTTGCATATCCCCGGAGGCGACGCGCCGTGTTGTTAGAGAGCATGTTGGTGCAGTAGCTGGCGGCCATGGTATTGATGGGCGAAGCGCACTTCTCCTGCAACACAGTCGTGTTCTTGATGCTGGCGGCTTCCATGCTCAGCGAATCGATGGTCGAGATGAGCGCAGAGCCGGCAGTGGTTTCGGCTTCGTTTGCCAACTGACGCGAGATCGAGGTCGTGTTGTTGGCAGACTCAGCCAGCACGACTTCGTGGTTTATGTAAATGCTCTTGATTTGAGTGAGCAACGTGACGCCGATCACGGCCAAGTGGTCCAGATTGGACAGCTGGCCCATCTGGTTCACTTGCCGATGACGGACGTGCCGCGATTGATCTAGTCCTGGTCAGCTTCCGTGGACTAAGTCGACAAGGCCGCCTCGGATAGTAGCCGTTCAGCATAGCGGTCTGGCCGGCGGCACAGGCCTTCCACGCTGCCATCTCTTGCGTCGGGTCGTCTTTTCATTATAGAGAGCGTTGGTGGTGCTCAATTGCAATGTCGTCGGCCAAGGCGGTAGCAAGTGCCATGAACGTGACAATGGTGTGGCTCTTCATGGTTGCGGAAGTGAGAGAAAGGTTTCGGAAGCGACTTTTCGGGAGGCGAGTTAGAGAACTCATACTGTAAGATGGGCGACGTCTGCACGCACTAGCGACCACAATCTTTTGGATCTACGACAAGATCTGTGGACAAAAAATAATTTGTCCACAGATCTCGTCGTTGATCCAAAACAGATTTGTGGTGAAGAGACAGCCTTTCGTTTCCCGCGCGTGCAGATCTTTGCATCGTGATATATTCAACTAATTGCGACGGCTACAAACGTTAACTGTAAAGGCCACATGTCCACTTTCAACATGGATACATCTTACATAAAATGGACATCAAAGACACTTCCGGCAACCTTCGCTTATAGCGCACCGTTGGATGTCAAAAACCATGTGCTGTAAAAACGAGCATAAAAAGGCGCAATCCAAAAGCATGTGTTTAAAATACATAATTTTAAACACATGCTTTTGGTGTGTGTTTGGAAATTATGTATTTTAAACACAAGCTTTTTTATTTAATTTTCATAGTCAATGTAATTTACAAGATTACGTCTCACGATCTTCATCCCCAACAACATCCTCATCAAAATCTACACTACTGTAGATGCAAGCTCTCAATAGTGTGCACAACGAACGTCACTGTAAACCTCAGCTTCGTGAACGACGATATTGGCGCGCTTAAAACCGCTCTTGATCGTGTCGGGTTCAATAACATTCCATGCTGCCACCACCCACATGCAAATGACAGTTCTTGTGGGTGGGGCCAGTTTGAAAGGATTGCCAGGCGTGCGAAGCAAAAGCTGGTTGCGCAAGTCGTCGACCCAGCTTCCTCTCATGTCGGTTTATTCCAGGTGACGTCGGCGGGCTGGCATACTGACGGAACGAGTCCCGCTTCCCCATGCTCTCCGCCGGTAAATAAACTGTGTCATCAATCGCTGCAGGCCGAAAACTACTTATCCTGCATATCCCTAAACTTCAATTTTTTATAAGCGAAAATGACAACTGTGGTCAAATGGAACATTCTGATTAATTATAATTTTTTCTTTTATAAGCGCCGTAATTTATAAGCGAAGGGATACGATATGTACAACTAGAACTAGTACAGACAGTTCACCCTAAACTAACTAATACGTCCTCTAACTTAGTATGGATCTCATCCACCGAATTTCAAAAAAAAACAGCAAATATTGATACAATTAATTTAAGCGTCCAAAATTCTGTCTTAACTATAATTTAATACGACCCAACTTTACAAAAATCAGAATTCTATATAAAGTCCCATACAAAATGATATTCAAGTTAGTAAATGTTATCTAATATGAAATTTTTCGGCATTAATATTTTTCGAGAGCATGTCATAATCAAAAGGATTCGTCTGTTTTCTAGTTTTACTGTCGTGTTGATCTTGGTAGTCCAATCAGAAAAAAATGTCACCGGAGTTGTGATACTACCTTCGTCCGAGTCGAAGGGTCCGTTTGGCCTTTTTGCAGTGTCCAGGCCGAAGAGACCATCTATAGCAAAGTACGTTCAAAACTGCTGCTTTTTTTTTGTTAATTTGAGTGGAATGCGTTGGCGTGGCATGCTTGGGATCTATTTTAGAATGGTTAGCGTCTCTGCCGTGGCGGCAGTATTAACGCCAGAAGCTAGTCACTATGAGTGGTGTGCTTTTCTTGATTTCCCGCCATAGATGTCAACATTGTTTTGAAAATTAAAATAAATTTTACCACATTTTGACAAAACAATTGACCAATCACACTGTTCAAACACTGGAATGATGCCACACGGCTTTTTCGGTTTAGAAAATGGTGCTGCAATTATCCGACTTTTCCGGTATTAATATAAACTCTATTGCAAAGATATAGTGATGTTATTCTCAGTCGATGCGAATTAAAATGGAGAGGGACCTGACCGATCTCTCCAATCCCTTTAGAGTCTGCTTCTTGAAACGGATTCCTGTCCATCTTTATCAAATCACGAATCGTCGCGTTGTCTCAGAGGAGCAGATTCAAATTTTGAAGAGAGAAAGGTGCGGCTTCCGAGGCTTCGGATGCAACTGCGCTGCAATCTTAAAGATCATTCTCCTGTTGCAATGAGATCAAAGGGATTTGGCTGTCCCGGTGTATTATTATCCAATTACGATGCAATACCATGATGCTTCTTCACTCAGTCACAACTGATGGGCTATGAATCCCGCTGACCTTTCTACCTCACACTACAGCGATAAGCGTACCACAAAAGAGCGATTCTGAGTCTGTCTTCTAGATCCGCAGGCACATTAACACAGACATTCCAGTAGGTCAGCAGCGTTTCAGTCTCAGCAATAAACAGCGGCATCACGGCTCAGATGACACAGACGAAAGCGATTTAAAGGCCAAGACATTCCACGCCATTCTGACCTTAGCGTTCACTTCGCAGCTTCCGGTCTCCGTTTCCCTCACCTTCTCCATTGGCCTCCGATTGAGCCAAGCAATTTCCCAAGCCACTCACAACACCGACATGAAATTCGCCGCCATCGTTGCTTTTCTGGGCCTCGTCGCCTCGGCCGTCACCGCCCTCGACATTCCGTCGGAGCACCACCCGCGATTCCTCCAGGAAATCGCGTCTCTCGAGACCGAACTCACCCAGTGGAAAGAGAGCGCAGCTGGTCAGGTCGCCAAGAAGAACGGCTTCTACTCGGACTACAGCACCGAATGCGACGACACGTTGGTCCAGCAGGACCAGCTCAAACGCTTATTCCTCACCAAGCTCAGCATCGAAGAGGTGGCCAAGACCAATCCGGATGCGAGCGTCGGCTGGCCACGACCGTGGACTGGACCACTTCCGGTTGTGTGGCCGGCGTCAAGGACCAGGGCAACTGCGGCTCATGCTGGGCCTTCACGTCCGTCGGTGCGCTCGAGAGCGCCAACTGCCTCAAGAACGGTGCACTACAGCTCTTCTCTGGCCAGCAGGTCACCAGCTGCGACACCCAGTCGACGGCGGCTGGCCCGCCTGGGGCCTCGCCTACGTCAAGAAGGCTGCCTTCATCTGTACGCAGTCGTCATATCCGTACGCTTCGGGATTCTCGGGAACCACGGGCACCTGTAGCACCAGCTCGTGCACCAAGAAAACCATCACCATCTCGTCCGTCGTATCGGTTGGCGCGTCCGAGTCGGCGCTCATGTCGGCTACCGCCATGCAGCCCGTATCAGTCGCTGTTGCCACTGGCAACACCGCCTTCAAGCAGTACTCGAGCGGAGTGCTGCCGTCGTGCTCGACGTCGCAGCTGGACCACGCCGTACTGGCCGTCGGCTACACGGACTCGGTCTTCATGATCAAGAATCAGTGGGGCACGTCGTGGGGGGGGGGGGG
>JAADVW010000855.1:0-14160 GCA_023335875.1 Elongisporangium prolatum
ATGATCGATGGTGTTGGTTACTCGTACAATCTGGCCACTCGAACCGTCATGCGCAAGTTTGTGACTGAAGAGCGGATCATTTACGCATGGTCGTCAATCGCCACGGTCAAGAACAAGAACGTGCGCTTCCGAGGCGAGGGCCTGGTCGTACTTGAGCGCTCCGCGCCTTCTCCGCTCGATTCAACGTTGCTGATGAATTGGCATCGGCTGTATGCTGAAGACATCGATCCGCGACTGGTGCCGACTGTGAGCGCCAGCGAGATCGACAAGTTAAAGGTCACGGTCTTGAATGCTCTGAGTCAGGGCTCGGCCGAGTACTTTGACTCTCTTGAGAATGCGCTGCTGGAAGCGGCAGCTATGAAGAAATCGGCTGCGCTGTCCATTGAGCTCTGTGTGCCGCGCGTGTGATTATGTTTTTTCATTATTAAAAAAATGATAAACTGTATACTGTACACTGTAAACTGGATCGTTTGCAAAATAATTACGTCTCAGGTGGGTTAGGGTTGTGTAACCCAATCATTTCCAGTCTGAATCACTCGACAACGTGACATGAGCTTTGAGCTGCTGGACGAGCACCTCGCGGGTGCAGCGCTGCAGGACGCGCTGGCGTTCGTTGACACATACATGCGCTCTGCACCTGCGAGTACAGGATCGCTAGTCCCGCCTTCATCTTCATCGTTAGACGAGCCCTCCGCCCCGCAGGAGATCGCGACTGTGTCGCCCAAAAACAAGAAACAGCGCCAGACTGGGAAGCGTCCGGCGAAAGGATGCTCCAAGAGCCACAATCGTGGCGATCCGAAGGCGGAGCTAGATCGTTTACGGCATGATGTGAAGCTGCTTGAGTCCACATTGACCGAGCTCAAGAGGCCGAGTGAGGTGTCGAGTGGATCAAATACACGAAGATTGATGCTTGCGACATGGAAGACCTTGGCGTTGCGCCAGTACCAGCGGCGGAACCAATCGGAACTGACGAATCGGAAACTCAAGCGAGCGCTGGACACACAACTCAAAGTCGCCAAGGCGCTGGAAACGTTGCTCACGAAACGCGTTGTGCAGCACGTGAGTGTGTCGCCATATTGCACTTGCTTGGCATAATCTGACGCCGTTTTGTCCCATGCCAGGATCTGGATCTTGTGTACGAATCCCCGGCCTTTCAGTGGGAGATATTGCCACTCTCTCACGACGATCCCGTCTCAGCTCTGCTCTTGAACCATGTGCACGAAATTCGCTTTGAGATCGACGTGCATCTCATCAACGCTGACTTGATCGGGCTAGACGATCGCAGTCTGCACACGCTCTCGAAGACAGACCTGTTCCACGGGACTGTGCAAGAGACGACGTCGAGTATTACGCTTCCGCTTAGCCTGGACACGGCAGACCTAATCCTTTGGGGTGGCATGAGGATGCACCACCGACAGGTGCCCGGAGGACCGCCATATGTGAGCTCCTGCGTGAGGTTTATGGAGATTTAGCCACTCACTGTGTGATCTGCCTCTCTAGGATTTTGCGTACGTGGAAAATGGCGTGGACAAGAGCTTCATGACCGTGCTCAATAGCGCTCATTCGTACTTTAATTTGGGCACGCGAAGTGTGATGCGCAAGTTTGTGGATCAGCATCGCACGATCTATGTATGGACGTCCATTGCTACTGTCACGAGCACGAACATTCGGATAGTAGGCGAGGGTCTGATAGTGCTGGAGCCCACGCCGGGAGCTCCGTTCGAGTCTACGCTGCTGCGAAACTGGCACCGCTTGTACGTGGAGGAGGCGGACACTCGACTGGTACCTGCATTCAGTGCAATCGAGAGCGAGAGGGTCAAAGTGGCCGTCATGAGCACGCTGCGTTCGAAATCCGAAGAATATTTCAGCTCTCTGGAGAACACCCTGCTGGACACTGCCACGAATCCGCTGAAGGACCATGAATACAGTGTATACTAGAAAAGTTTTGCAACTTGGATTGCCTCCATGGTATTCTCAACGGTTAAGTACGCATTCAGATCAGATTCTGTAGAAGAAATCTAAATTGATTGCTGAGACCACAGACACCACGTGGTTCCGGTAGCAGATTGATTCTGGTAGCCACCGAGACCGATTTCCGTACCTAACCGATGTCGCGAGAAAACGTACGTCAAAAATTGGCTGGGATGATTGACAGCCATAGCCAGCGAATACGATGGGGATGCAGCCCCCCGCGGCGAGCGATATGAAGGAGAGGAACTCGTCCAGCACTAGCTGCGAGCTGCAGGATAGCTAATGGCATTTTCGATATTTTCGACACATGGGTTTTGTAATTTGTAGGAGAGATTGAGTCCAATATATAAAAAACGGATAAGAACGAAAGGAATAAGAAAATAGTGCGTACATATCACTCTGGATTCGTGTTGGCCCAGACCCACAGGTTTGCCAATCCAGATGGCAAATTAAATACGGTAACCTTATCCCCTAGGTACAATACCGGTATTGCACAGCTGAACTTCATTGGTTTTTCCTTACATTAATTTCGTCATGATCGATGACGAGCTACTCACGAGTACCTTGCTACAGGATGCGCTGTCGTTCATCGACGTCAGCGAGCCTCCGGATCATGCTGTTCCGTCGGAGATCACCTCTTCATCATCTTTCAGCCTCTCGCCGGTTGCGTCGTCGTCTCCAGCAGAGCTCCCCGACGCAATGGCATCGCCCAAGCCCAAGAGACAGCGCCGGAGCAGGAAGAAGCCAGCCCAGAACCCCATGCAGCGCAGCCACGGCAATCCAAAGGCGGACTTGGAGCGCTTACGACTTAATGTGAACCAGCTTGAGACTCAATTGGCTCAGCTCAAGAGCGCGCGAGAGCCTGCCTTACAACTGTGCAGCTCCCCTGGCGCCTTAAGTACGACCAGCTCCAGTAGTGACGACGGCAGTGTTGACAGCACACTAGTCTCAATGTGGAAGACCGTGGCGCAGCGGCAGTACCAGCGACGCAAGCAGTCGGAGGAGACGCGCGAGAAGCTCCAGCAGGTGCTGGCCAAACAGATCAAGCAAGCCAAGACGCTTCAAGCGCTACTTCTGCGACGCACGACGCAGACTGTGAGTCTAATGATGGTACCTGGCATTGTGCTTGCTCTGACTCTGGTTTTGGATGACAGGATTTGGATCTCGTCTACGATTCGCCGACTTCGATCTCGCATCTCTGTGAGTCCTCGCCCCTCGCGCGAGACGACTCCATATCGGCTCTGCTGTTGAACCATGTCCAGCAGCTCAGCTTCGAGATCGACATCCACTTCATCAACTCTGGTCTCACGAGACCGGAAGGCCGCATGCTGCGCACACTCGCCAAGCCGGATCTGTACCTGGGAACTGTGCAGGAGACGACCTCGAGCGCGCCAGTCCCACTCAGTCTGCGTAAAGCGGACCATATTCTCTGGGGCGGCATGATGAGATACCACACTTCAGTGCCCGGCGGCCCTCGGAAGGTGATGCCAGCTCACTCTGTGTTCATAATTTTGGCCGCTGTACTCATTCTGTTTCGGTGCGTGTGGTCAGGACTTCGGGTACATGGAGAATGGCGTGGACAAGAGCTACATGACCTTAGTCAAGAGCGTCCAGTACTCGTACACGCTGGCCACGCGCAGCGTGATGCGGAAGTTTGTGGATCAGGACCGAATTGTGTACGCGTGGACGTCCATTGCAACTGTCAAGAACCAGAACGTGCGCTTCCGCGGCGAGGGCCTCGTGGTGCTTGAGGGTTTCTCGGTCGATTCCACGCTGCTGAGAAACTGGCATCGCCTGTACGCAGAAGAGATCGACTCGCAGCTCATGCCACCAGTCAGCGCAAGCGAGATCGAAAAGTTCAAGGTGACTGGACTGAAAGCGCTGAGTCAGAATGTTTCCGAGTACTTTGGGACGCTAGAGAACATTTTGCTGGAAGCAGCAGCGAACAAGCCAGCTCTGCAGCTAGCGAAACTCTGTGTACCGTAAAACATGTGTCCCAAGGGATTTGATGTAGTGCGCGAAACAATTTTGACCAACAGATTACTCTCTTGTGAGTAGCAGTGGACATTCCTCATCATTTTACAAAGCCACCTGAGCTGCCTTCAAAGCATGTTGATAAAGTCATTGGCCTGTAGTTAGCTACAAAGCAATTTGATCTCATTCGTTCTTTTCCATAGTCAATTGTATAATACCAGAGTTGAGGCGAACCATGCACTGGATTCCTCTGGACTCAAGCTTACGCATGACTTCAACCACGTCTTGGACACCAGCGTAAACGACCATCTGCACCCATCTGAGCAGGGCGCACGACTGATCGTACCCTACAAGTTTCCAAAACTCATCGAAATGAGCAGCAGCGCACCGCATTTTGACCAATTGGAATTCGCGAAGGCTGCAGAATTGCAGCTTGTTTTGTAATTTAGAGCTCCAATGCTTGTCACCCACACGTTCTGAATCCAGTATCCATGGCTGCTAGCGGTTCCCTTTGTGTACAAGCATCCTTGTTTGCTGCAACGTAGAAATGACCAACCACACTGTCCAACTCTGTTCGCCCTGTTGCGCACCGCAACGTGTCCAATTCCCTTACTGTACATGCTGTACACCGCCGGTCTCATGACATGACGCATCTTTTACGGCCCTCTCTAGTGTGAGTCTGGTTCATTGTTGCAATGGAGCTGCTGAGCGACGAGTTCAACGAATTCTCAAGTGAGCTTCTATTCCACGCGCTAGAGCTCATTGATGACAGCGATCTGTCCTCATGTTCGGATGATTCCGAGCGCTTGAGTGTTGTCTTGGAAGTCCCCAATCCTAAGCCACATGCTGCGTCTCTAGTCCAGACCGCTGCAAAGCGCCGTACCTCAAAGAGCGAGCTCGAAAGACTGCGCAGCGATGTGCACAGGCTGGAGAAGACGCTCGTGCGCTTGAAAGGCAAATCGCTGCGGTCCACTAGTGTTGCACCCGATGACCAGATTTCTTCAGAGGGATCGAGTTTCTGTGGATGGACATGGCGGTGACTCAGCACCGTCGACGTCAACAAGCTGAAACCACGAATCGCCTGCTGAAGCGGTCGATCGCCAAGCAGCTCAAGATCGCCAAGTATTTAGAAGCGATGATTGTGCGTCGAACGTTCGCAGAGGTAACTTTATGGGCGTGAGCTTATCTGCCTATGGACTAACGCTCTAGACACGTTCAGGACCGAGAAGCATCGTACGATCCGTTCTTGAGCAACTTTCGCCATCTCCAGAGCGAATCCCAAGACGATGAGCTGGTATTTGCCAACCTACTGGTCCGTTCGCAACAGTTATATGCTTCGACAGACACTCACATGGAGCAAGCTGGGCTTCTCTTAGTGACCGCAATGGCTACACGGAGCCAGCGGAAGCGTGTGACTGACCAAGGCGCCGTCTACGAGACCGTATCCTGCTCCTCTGTGCCGTTCTCAGTGCAGCAGACAGACCACACCAACTGGAAGCGCTTTTTCAAGTACCAAGGGTCGAATGGCAACGTAAGAAGAGACCCTGGGGCTGACTGATCCATTGCACTTCACTGAGCCATCTCTTGTGCCTTAGAGTTACGTCCTCACAGACAATGGATTGCGTAAAAACTACCTCACGACCTACCAGCGTTTCAACAATTCGTACGACCTACACAGTCGCACTGTCATGCGCAAGTACGATGAAGACCACCGGATCGTATACGCCTGGACCACCGTGACCGTTCTCGCCAGCAAGGGGCTTCGCTTCTGTGCTCAGTCGCTGGTCGTTCTTGAGCCTTCGGTGACGCTCCCAGAGAGCGCGTCAGTGATGAAGAAGTGGCTGCGCCTTCGTGGAGAACAGATCGACCACTCAAAGATCTCTCCTAAGGCCGCTGAGCTGCTCGCTGAAGGGATTTTGAAGGCTCTGAATGAGAAAACCATGGCCACCTGGACCTGGATGGAGAACAATCTGCTGGGCGACGCTGACGTTCCTCCACCTTGTGTTCGGAGATGAAGTAGAAGTCTAAATATGTATAAAGGAGGCACAATTGACTAGTTAATAACAACTAACACTGCTTTGTCGCAGTGCAATCGGCTGGATACCGTCACATATTACGCTGACAAATCTCAGTGCAATCACACCGCTCGGTATAAATCACATGCAGGTCTGTTTCCATTGGTTTTGCCCAGCAAATGGCTCTTTAGCCAGGCCCGCGTGGCGGATATGTCCCCACTGACCGAAGCAGAACTCCCACGCGATTTTACCTCTTTAGAGTTGGTTCGGAACCGGTCGGTCCTTGGCTTTTTGTTGAAAAACGTCACTGTGCCTTGGACGGCCTCCTCCTTGCGCAATTATCACAGTGGCATTGAAGCTCGAAATAGATGTCCTTGATCGCGTAGAGTTACTGCAAGCGGAGCAAAATCTGCTCAAACGCCAACTCATCGTATCTGCTGTAGCCTTACAGACGTCCGAAGTCGCTAAGTACGAGGCTTCGAAAATATTTCCAGGCCTTAATCTGTATCTGGGATCTATTCATGCAGGAAATTCAACACTTCCCTTCGTTTCACAAGCACCGCTTCCAGGTGTTTGTTTTGGCATCATATTCGGTAGTATTAATTTTTCACATAACACTAAGCACTGTATATACCTTGATATGCCTCCTAATGGTTCTTCTTAGGTCGCACACAATGGGAATGGCTCAAAACTGATTTTGTTCGACGCCGCTTCCATCAAGACGTTCTCCAGCGAGCTGAAATATGCCGCAGTGTTCTGGCTCAGCGTTTTCAAGCCAGTCACCTTGAATCTCTCTGTCTCGGCCGCGCTCGTTAAAGACGGATTCAATTGAGAATTCATCTGTTCAGCGTGTACTCGATGCCAGGTTTTCAGCAAAGTCGAGCCCGACGTAGATCGCTCTAAAACGATCAACCCTTCGCCCAGATACCGTACGCTTTGGTTGGCGACAGTTCCAATGTTGGTCCATGCGTAGATGACACGGTCTTTTTCCACGAACTTGCGCGTCACGCTGTGACTGACCATTTCGAAAGAAAACTGCACGCCCTTGACTGACGTCACGAAGCTCTTGTCCATTCCGTCATCCACGATATCGACATTCTGCGCATAGCAACATGAGTAATCTATTCGCAAGCGTTCTGCAAGGCAGTTGGTGATGTACCTTGGGCGGCCCGCCGAGTTTTGCTTTGAAATGCATCGCCATGCCATTCCAGAGAACGCGCTCTGCATCTTCCAGACCGATCGGAAGCGGCGCACATGACGTCGTCTCCTGTACAGTTCCCTTACACAGATCTGGCTTTGACTGAGTCCGTAGCATGCGGCCTTCTGATCCTGTCAAACCAGAACTCAAGAGGCGCATGTCGATTTCGAAGCGAAGCCGGTGGACATGATTCAAGAGCAGCGTCGTCATGGCGTCTGTGCGGCCAAGCCGCTTGACATCTCCATGATGCGAAATCGCAGCACGCGAGTCGTACACAAGTTCCAGATCCTGCCGTCATTGCACGTTAGAGCTCTTCTCGAAAGACGTACTTACGACTTTGTGACTTACATGCTGAGTCGTGCGTCTTGAATACAGTCCTTCCAGCGTCTTGGCCAGCTTAAGTTGCTTGGCAAGAACCAGCCTGAGTTGCCGATTCGTCATCTCCGAATGGTTGCGTCGCTGGAACTGACGCAACGCCACCGCTTTCCACACGGAGACCAGATTGTCCTCAGAGGTCGGACACTCAGTCGACCTCTCGTCCTCACTGCTATTGCTGACGCTTGTGGTGCTAGGCGATCCGTATGGCAGTGGGGATTCGCTCGAGCCCTTGAGTCGAGCCAGCTTGGCCCCCAGCAACTTCACATCATGACGCAGACGCTCCAGTTCTGCCTTCTGATCACCGCGTCTGCGGTTCCTCACGCGCGTCGGCTTTGTTTGCTCTGCATCCTCAGTGTTCTTGCATTTGGTCACGAGGCCGAAGGATACGGCAGCGGCAGGCGCGACGGGAGCCATATGCGCATTGTCACTGGCGACGGCAGTGGATGCTGCGATGTCGTAGGCGTCGATGAAGGCCAGTGCCTCCTGCAGCGCAACGCTGGCCAGTTGGTCGTCCAGCAGCTCGAACGTCATTGCTCCTCTCGCTTTCTGATGCATCACCCAGAAATTGAATATTGAGAGTGATGGTCCTATTCATTAACCGGTATCGGTATTTTACCGGTATTTTCCATTAGAACGAACCAATCAAATACCGCCAAGATTACGGGCATTGAGCAGCTGGGACTTGTCCGTAATCTTGGCTACACCTGATTGGTCTAAACACGCAATAAACAAAATCATCCTATCGCAGGGGCTCTACCGCGTGAATAGGGCTGGCTGTGTTTCGTTTCATAAAATGCAGTATATGTTACCAGTATATTACGGGTAATCATGTCATTTATTTCATGTACGAGCACATGGAGGTCGATTTGCGCAGGGGTCGCCTAGCAAATGGTTCTCAAGCCAGGCCCAAGTCGTGGCAGTGTTACCGCTGAGTGTCTTCAGAACTTTTTCGACGAGCGGTTGCGCAGCTTTAGAGGAGCCCTCCATCTGATCCACATAAAGGCGATTCCACTTCTTTAGCACCGTCGCATTTTCTGGAAGCGACGGTGAGGGCGCCATGACCATCATCGACTGCGAGATGACACGTATGCCCTTGCTGCCAAGAACAGTCACAGTCGTCCATGTGTACACGATACGGTCGCGTTCCTTGTACTTGCGCAAGACTGTGCGACTGTGCAGATCGTACGTGCTGTGGTCGTGCTGAAATGTCGTGAGATAATTTTTCCGCAATCCTTCTTCGGTGATGGTGCGATTCTGATACGACACAGTCAACTTTAATTGGCAGCTCGCAATGACACGTACGCAATGAGACAGCGGCAATACTACCTGAAGATGGTTGAGAATTGGTCGGTCCTTGATCTCTCCCTGAAAGAGACCGCCCCAAATGGCCGCATCTGTCTGCTGGAACGAGAACGGCACCGGTGTGCTTGATGCAGTTTCGTACACTGTGCCTTGGATAGGATCTTGCTTACGTAGCGTTCGCAATGGCAGCGAAATCGCCTGAAGCCCTGCTTGCTCAACATAAAGATCCATAGCTGCGTATAGCTGCTGCGAACGGAGCAAAAGGTGCGCGAATACAATGTCATCGCCACGTGAATGGAATTGCAAGTGGCGAAAGTTGCTCAAGTGAGAATCGCACGACGCTTCAATGTCCTGTTCAATGACGAACGAGCGCAGAGTGACGGATAAGACCTGGTATTGCAGTGATACTCAATGCGCACCTGTGACAACGTGCGTCGTGCTAATAGTGCTTCCAAATACTTGGCGACCTTGAGCTGCTTCCCAATAGCTCGTTTCAGTTGGCGATTGGTGGCTTCAGAGTGTTGGCGTCGGCGGCTCTGTCGCACTGCCATATCCATCCACATGGCTTCCATTTCTTTCCTGGCCTTGTCAGCCTTATGCTGGGCAGACACGGTTAGAGCAGTCGAGCGGAGAGCTGTCGCCGTCGTGATCGACTGCAATGACCCACTTTTCAAGCTCTCGAGTGTAGCTTCCAATGTCTGTACATCGACGCGCAGTTGCTCCAGCTCTTTCTTCGTATCGTGGCGTTTGCGAGTGCGCACTATTGGAGCGGGGGTCGAGCGGTGCATAATTGGCGCAGGATCTCGCTCAGGACTAGAGATACTGGGAGATGTGGGGCTATCAGCGAGTGCATCTTGGTCCTCTGACGAAGACGTTGATAGCTCGTACGCGTCGATGAAGGCCAGCGCCTGCCGCAGCGTCTCGCTCGTGAGCTCCTCGTCCAGCAGCTCCATCGTCAGGCAGATTGAGAAATGCGTCGGGCAAAGCTCTGATTGGTTTATATTGGCCAATCAGAACCACCGTGCGAACATCACTCGCGACTTGGTAAATTACGGTGCCGTAATCTTCGTCCTCGTCATAAAAGCGAAATGGAACGAGCGAGATGCTGCTGGAGGCGCTGGCCTTCATCGATTCGTCGTCTTCGTTTGTAAGGCAGGACCAGTGCAGCTCTGAGACTGAGGAAGAAGTCTTGCAGACTGGACAACTGGCAGTGCGCAAACGCAAGCGCCTCAACGTCAAAAGCGAGCTCGAGCGGCTCCGGCGTGACGTGCAAACACTGGAGACGACGCTTGCGCACGTCAGGAGCAGATCATTGGGCTCGAAACTGGTCCCATCGACCACTGACACAACCTCCGTGAGTGTGGATGATCAGCTGGCCGTCAACCTGGCGAATGCTGAGATGGAAGCGCTGTGGATGGACATGGCAGTCACCCAGCGCCGTGGACGTCAGCAATCTGAAGCCACGAATCGCCTGTTAAAGCGGTCGCTCGCGAGACAACTCAAGGTTGCCAAGCACCTGCAAGAATTGATTGTGAAAAGAACGTTGGCAGAGGTAAGCTGATGCTGATGCTAGGCCAATGAATCAGTCTAAAATGCTGTGTCATTTAGGATCGAGAAGCGTCGTCGGATCCTCGCTTGGGCGATTTTCGCCATCTGCAGAGCCACTCGCAAGACGATGAGCTCGTGTTTGCGCACTTATTGATTCAAGCGCAGCAGCTGTATGCGACCATGGACGTGTATTTAGAGGAAGCGGGGCTTCAGCTCGCCCATCCGCTGGCTTTACAGACGACGCGCATGCAGGATTCGACGCAAAGAGTAGCGTTTCAAACAGTCTCGTGCTCAGTAGTGCCGCTCTCAGTCCATCAGACAGACGACTTGATCTGGAACGGATTCTTCAAAGGCGCAGCCAGAAACCGGCTTGGCGTGAATGTAAGCCACTGCTTCTGAGTGCAGCCTTTCGCTCATAAGCGCTTAAAAACCGGTTGTGTACATCAGGAATATGTTCTTACAGAACACGGTCTGCGCAAGAACTATCTCACGACCTACCAGCATCTCAGATACTCGTTCGAACTCCACAGTCGTACAGTCATGCGGAAGTACAAGGAGAACAGTCGAGTCGTGTACACATGGACGACTGTGACCGTCCTTGCCAGCAAGGGCTTGCGATTCCTGACGCAGGCGATGGTGATCGTGGAGCCGTCGCCATCTCTCCCATTGAAGGCGGCGGTGATAAAGAAATGGCTCCGGTTTGGTGGAGAGCAAATTGACTCGTCCAAGCTCTCGACTCAAGAGGCTGAGCCTTTAATGGAAGGAATCCTGAAAGCTTTGGAAAGCAAGACCACGACTACGTGGTCGTGGCTGGAGAATAATCTAGTGTGCGGCACCAATGTCATGCCACCATGCGCTCCCAAATACTAATAGGTAGCACCAGCATGAATCGTGATGACAACAGGTTTAACTCTTGTAATTAATTTGATTAAGCTCGCACTTAGTCGGCAATCTCGTCATTCCCAATGCTGCTAGTATCCAACAGACTGTTCTCCAGCCATTGGAACGTGGATACCATCTTGTCGGTCTGCATTTTTAAGATCCCTTCAGTAAGCCGTTCGATGTTCAGTCTTGAGGAGTCTATTTGCACTCCATACACGCGAAACCAGCTCTTTAGCACTGACGCATTGAGCGGGAGCGTCTTGGATGGCTCTACGATCATCATTCCTTGCGCAAAAAAGCGAAGACCTGCAGAGGCGAGCACAGTCACGGAGGCCCAGGCATAGACGCTGCGATTGGATTCTGTGTACTTGCGGATAACAGTTCGACTGTGCAAATCGTAAGTGTTGTCACGGTGCTGGAACGTCGAGGTGTAGTTCTTGTGCACTCGGTCTTCTATCACAACACGATTCTGCAGCCAATGCGCTGTCAGATCAGAGCAAGTGAATCAATGAGGCTGTTCTTACGTTCGCATGATTGACGAGAGGTCTGATCTTGGTGTGGCCGTTTAGGAGACCGTCGGCAATAATATTGTCTGTTTTCTCCTCTGGAAACGGCAAAGGTACGCTGGAGGCAGTCTCATACAGCGTTCCGTAGGCAGAATCGTTCTTGCGCTCTGTGTGCAAAGCCAAGCAGTCTGCTTCCAGTCCAGCTTGTTTGACATGGATGTCTTTCGTCGCATACAGTTGCTGCAAGTGGATCAAGAGAGAACCAAAGACTAACTCATCGTCCACTGAGTGGACCGCAGGCTTCAGATGATGATGAAGCAGCGTATTCACGTCCTAATCCAAGCGAATGTGAGCTATTTAATACGCGCGCCAGACAGATTATCCACTCACCATTTCGTGAGCCTTGCGCAGAAGAGAGGCGTCTAGCCACCTGGCAATCTTAAGCTGTTTGCTGACCAATCGCTTCAGCTGCCTGTTGGTGGCGTGTGATTGTTGGCGTCGCCTGAGTTGATGGTGAGCTATCTCCATCCAAATGGACGTGTCCATCGGAGTGCATGATGACACACTAGGCTGAGTTTCGACATCAGGACATTCGCCACGTTGTGTAGGTACTGATGCATGCCTCTTCACCCGCGCTAACTTGGTTTCCAGCCTCAGCACAGCCATCCGCAGTTGCTCGAGCTCATGCTTGGTGTCTCGCCTGCGTCTTCCCGTTTGCCGACCCTTAACCTCCTTCTCGGCTTGAGGCTCTTCATGGAAATGCTCAGAGTGTCTCAGTGGTGAACCACCAGCAGTGCCAATAACCGCCTGAAGCAGCTGCTCGGTCGTCAACTCTTTGTCTCTCTGCATTTTGCAAAGTGAGAGAGGTACAATTGTTTTGAACAATTTTGACCAATCAGAAGCGTTGTTTAATGAATAACTGAAAACAATACAGCAGTGTCATAAGCACTTCCAGCCCTTCAATGCTACTGTAGCCTTCAAATGTGTCCTTCAGGTCACTTGCTATCGGTTTAACGTTCTTTGACTTGGTGGTGTCAATTCGCTCTCCATGAACATGATACCAGTTCGACATTGGAATCGTTTTCGATGGCTTTCTGACCCTCATGCACTGCGCCACTACAGTATGCGCTACCTACAAGTGTACTCCCACAGTAGTCATTCACGCGAACACGGCTTGTGTGAACTTTCGCGTATAGCTGGTGGTTTGGTGGTTCCATTGTGGAAACATACGCACCTGTGTCTACGAAAGATCCAAATCCATTGGACACGCGAGTGTGGTTATTGCCGTTCTTAGGGGTTTTCCATGGGTCTTTTTTCGGCTGGATGGCTCAGCTGTGTCGAATCACCTTTCCATTCTGTACGTGCTCAGTTGACTTGAAGTCCATCGATGCATACAGACAGCTTCCTGTGCCATTGTGAGCTGCAGTCAGTGGTCTTTGCCAAGGCTGCTTTAGTGAAATTTTAGCCAATCAAATGTAGTCCAGATTACGGCCACGCTTTTGTACATAATCTTGGCTAAATTGTGAATGAATCAACCAATCAGCATCATTTCTTTAAAATCGATAACGTATTCTGACGACGTAAGCGGTGTATTACGGATTGTCTGGTCTGATTGCGTCGCAGAGATTTGAGGATCAACGGGCTAGGGATAATAGACACATGATCTCGGTGGGCGCAATGCTTGTAGAGAGGTTTCATGGCGACAGACCATCGTGCCCTTCGCCACACCAGAAATGGAGTTCGGGCTCTTGGACGATCAGCTCACCAACGTCGCTCTGCAGGAAGCGCTCGCGTTCCTGGACGACTACGAAGACTTGATCTCTGCGTCTCGGTCCTCTATCGCAGCTCCACCCGAATGGTCGCACGATGACGCGACCATTAAGACGCGAAGCAAAGGTCCGGCTGCTCGTGTACGCAATCGAGGCGCCCAGAAGCAGGAATTGGAGCGTCTGCGCCTTGACGTGAAGCTCATGGAGGCCGAAGTAGCGCGGCTGAAGAGTGCCAGCGGATTGTCGTCGCTGATCAAGAGCAGCGACGGTGATGATACAGACGCACAGGCGGCATCGATGACGGCGCTTGCCGCAACATGGAGGATCGTGGCAGGGCGGCAGTACCAGCAACGCAAACAGTCTGAGATCACCAATAGGAATCTCAGACGAGTGTTGGCGAAACAACTGCAAATCGCAAAGACGCTAGAGAACCTCTATGCTCGGCGAACGAACCAGCAGGTGCGTACTCACTGGTTGGCTAGTAGCGCACGGCTGTGGTACTGATGACATTTGTGCCTCATAGGACTCGGAGCTCGCGTATAATGCTCGCGCGCTGGTTTCGCATTACTCTCAGACGCCCGAGTCGCACCAGAGCGATCCGATTGCGACAGTTCTTC
>JAADVW010000856.1:0-14082 GCA_023335875.1 Elongisporangium prolatum
GGTGAGCCATGACCTCACCAACTAGCTAGCCAAATCGATCAGTTCAATGGCGAAAACGCTGCGATCTGACAATCGGAGAGGCCAACGTGGCTCATTGATGACACACACACGCGCGTGCGCAAGTGCGGACTCTGGCTGTGCGATATCAACCGATAATCCAAGCTCATTCTGGACATGGGAAAATGGTCGCTGGACTTGGGGGCCGATCGGCAGCTGAGCTGACTGGACAGGCAGCTCATGGAGGGCTCATGGAGCTGGCAATACCTGTTCCACGTGTTCCATGTTGTCCTAAAGGGGCTTCGTAAAGTGATTTCGCTCAGCAGCTCCTCTCGCTCCCATCGCCTTTCAGCCACCAACCACAGAACCAATCAAACCCATTGCGACGGTGTTTTAAACTATGCCCCCAATAGAGCTCCCACCTGGTCACATGCGTATCATCATGATGAAGGATTGGGAATGGGATCAATGATCTCTGCGTTTATTCATCAGTGTGCATGGATTCTCCATTATCGCTGGATGCATTAGTGCTGTCATTGGGCCTGAGATAGCGCGCAACTTCGTCGTCATTGCGTCCGAAGCCCTTGAGACGCAGCTCTGAGTTCTGGTAAGCCAACAGGAAACCGCCGATGCAGCCCATGACGCCCGTGAAGAGCGCAGCAGGGCGAGCCAATGATCGGTCCAACTGACGACCTATATCATGGCAATTCAATCGAGAGATGCGGGTTAGATTGACAAAGTCCCAGAGAGAGAGAGAGATGCGCGCAACGCACCGATGATGTAGCCCATGGGGAAGCACGAAGCGCCCATTCCAGCCCACTGCGTGTAGTCAGTCGTGCTGAAGTTGTCCTTGATCTGCTCGAACGTCGGTTTCGCATAGATCACTGGGAACCGCGGAACGCGCGGATCACGCAGCACGGGTCGCTTCCTCTCCGCCATTATCACTCTGAAGGCTGAAAGCTTACTGCTTCCTCTCGGATACAAGACCGCTTATAAACGTGTACTGCATCCACTTGATTACAAGCTCTCACTGAACCTTGTTTCAATTACAGGACCTCTGCTACATCGTAAAAACCCTTTTTACGTAAAGAGGGAGAAAAAAAGAAAGAGAAGAAAGAGTTCAAAAAAGAAGAAAAACCGCCCATTAGAAGAAGACCGAATAGGAAGCACGCCGCAGCATGGAGGACGTCTACGCGCTCAAGCAGTTCTCGTTCCTGGGCAAGCCCGTGACGTACGTGTGCCAGAACATCAATGGGCCGTGTCCGCTGCTGGCCATTTGCAATGTGCTGCTACTGCGTGGCCATCTGGTGCTGCCCGACGTTCAAGCGCCGCACATTTCCGCTCAGGAGCTCATGCGCCTCGTGCACAAGCGCCTTGTCGGTATGAATCCACCGGTAAGCTGCCGCACGAGTGCACGAGCACATAGATATTTGCGTATAAAGAGGGAGAGCACGTAGAACGCATGGAGCTTTGCGCAGTACTAGGCGTGGGGAGTGAAATGCCGGACGTCTCGAAGCGACGCACTGGACTTATGTGGATCTTTTCTGTCTGTAGCTCTCAGGAAATAATGAACTAGCGCGCCTGACGCAGATCAAGACCCTGGAGGACGTTACAGCGCTGCTCCCGAGTCTGCTCGTGGGCCTGGACGTGAACGTCCGCTTCCACAAGTACGTGTACGCTGTGCTGCTCCTTTCGGAAGCTATGGCTCTGATCACATTGGCATCCGCAGTATCACGGACTTTGAGTACACTGTCGCATGCGCAGTGTTTGACATGCTGGATATTGCTCTGGTGCACGGCTGGCTGCTGGATCTGCAAGACGACAAAACCGTGAGTGCCATTGGCTCGTACGTAGTGTGGTTTCTCCTACTAACGGAATTTACTGGGGTTTCCAGATGAATGTGGTGCAAAACAAATCATACAATGAGCTGGTCGAGCTCTTCGTGGACTATCGCGCCGTTCTCATGACCGAAACGCCCTCGGATGAGCCGACAGCTCCTGGACCAGATGCTGAAGGCAACTTGGACTTTCGTGATCTAGCTGAAGAGGAAGAAGAACACGAGGAGAAACCCATGCTGCCGCCTTCGCCGCCGCCTATTTTAGTGACGGACGCGACTACTTCTGTAGATTTCGACTCGCTCACAATCGACCCGGAATCTGGAGCCGTTTCTCCATCGTCGTCTACGTGCTCACAACGCAGAAGCCCGTCTCGGCAGACCGTTCAAGTGCTTATGAACGAGCGGCACATCAGCGATGCCGACGCACTGAGCAAGGCCACTGCGATCTTGGAAGACGGGCCTGTGATCGAAGAGTTCCTGAATTCGACCGCCAGCCAGTTGACGTACTACGGACTCGTGAAGCTACATGAAGGCGTTCGCGAACGGCAGCTATGCGTCTTCTTCCGCAACAACCATTTCTCAACGCTGTTCAAGTATGATGGCGCATTGTACCTGCTGGTTACCGATGCAGGCTATCTGGATGAACCCAATGTCGTTTGGGAGCGACTGAACGATATCGATGGAGACACGGAGTATCTGGATGCCCAATTCCGCTCGCTCAACGTATCGGAAACGCGGCAGCAGACCATCATCTCAGAGCAGGAGAAAGCCCGATCCAGACAGATCCAAGAGGCCAATGGAGAGCAACTGAGTGCCGACCCGTCTGGCGAAATGGCCGAAAATATGGATCCGGATTTTCTGTTTGCGCTGCGCCTTCAGCAACAGGAAGAAGCGATTGCCAAACGGGTTTCACCCTCGGGATCTCCAGTGCGCAAGAGCAGTGGTGCTCACGTGTCTCAAGCAGAGGCCGCTGCGATGGAGCAGACTTTGCAAGAAGCGAATACAAACGAAGATCTGGGTACAATTGCTGAAGCCCAACAGTACGAACATGCTGGGAACGATAGTAATGAGACAAGCGAGAACGAATCGTTTCCCATGACTGTCGATGGCGAAATAGTTGTCACGGAGGAAGAGCTGGAAGCTCAGCGACGCGCTGAACGATACTACCAAGAGCAAAAGCGGATGCTGGACCAACAAACGGCGCAACATCAGATGCCGCCGCGTCGTCAACCGCAACAACAGCAGCAGCAAGCTCCATCCCGAGCCAGCCGCACTGGCAAAAGCGAATCGGAATGCAATCTCATGTGAGTGCACCACTGCGACTGTTTTCAAATACTCGACTTACTGCGCTTGCGTGATCTCCACTCTGCCGTTTGATATTTAAATTACTAATCCTAAAAAGAAGATGCCCCGCTGTCCTCTGATCTCTTGTGAAGCTTATACAAGTGCTCTCTCTCTCACTTCTCAGATCTTGACACACACGCTCTCGACTTCGATTTCCGGATGGTCGTCCTTGTCGGATACAGAGATATGAGTGGCGCTGCTGTTGTTCGTGACCACGGTCAGCTCCGGTCGCTGAGGTTCGCTTGTTGTGATCACTGGCGATGGCTGACGAACATAATCGTAGCCTGAGAAATCGCGCTCGTAGCCCATGCCGATCTCATCGGCCACGTAGATCTGATGCGGTTGCTCCGTGAACTGACGATCGAAATTGTTCACGAAGTTCTCGCCCGCAGGCGCTGGAATCAGAGGAGGGTTCAGCTGTTTGTTGAGCACTGCGGTCCAGTCGATGCCGTTGAAAAACTCGTGCTGCTGCGCTTCAGAAACGCCGTGGTGGAAGCCCAGTCGGTCCTCCTGCTTCTTCTCCAGGAGCGACATGAGTAGACTCTTGAACGTTTTCGAGATATTGTTCGGATAACGCACAGTCTGGTACAAGATCCGCTGGTGCGTGGCTTTCTGACTCGACTGAGGCACGTAGAACGGAGGATAACCAGCTCGCAGCTCAAAGAGAATGCAGCCCAGCTGCCACATATCCACGGCCAGGCCATGGCCTCCCGGGTACCGACCGACCATCTCTGGTGGTAGATACGTGTCTGTGCCACAAAGGGTCTTGGTCCGGCCGGAGCGTGACTCCAAACGCTTGGCGAGGCCCATGTCAGCAAGCTTGATGTGGCCATCGTAGTCCAGCAGCACATTCTCGGGCTTGATATCGCGATGGAGAATGTTCATGTTGTGAATGTGCTCCAGTGCAATCAGCAGCTCAGCGCCGTAGAACCGCACGGCATCCTCGTTGAAGCAGCCACCGTTGTTCTGCATGTGCAGGAACAGATCGCCTCCAGGCATAAACTTCGAGATCAAAAACGCTGATCGGCCGCGAGCAAAAGCGTACTCCAGGCCGAGAATAAACGGGTGATCAGCGACCCACTCCATGACCGACCGCTCCGTGTAAACGACCTTGGCCTTGACTTGATTCAGCTTCATCTCCTTCACTGCGTACAACTGAGAATCAGCCACTCCTCGCGCCAGGATCACGCGGCCATAATGGCCCTTGCCCAGCAACTTGAGCGTCTCGAAGTCGCTTACATGCGGGCTATGGCGCTGGATAGCGCCAGCCTGCAGCGCAAACTTGGCTCGGTCCTTTTCGGTGTCGGCTGCGAACAGGATCGCTCCTTTGCCGGATTCCGGGATGACGCAAAAGACATAGCCGGCTGTATCGTCGTCAACTATCTTGATCGTACAGCCCTGCAAATTCAGGTACTTGAGCGCTCGGTCCGCTTGCTTGGAGACCAACTCATCTGCAGTCTTGGTCACGCGGTAGTAGACCAGATACGTGGACTTGATCATGGCGCAGTACTTGTAGGAGCTCCACACAGGCAGCACCTGGCGTCGCTTACGAAAGAGGTTAATAAACGTCGACGGCAACGAGTTGATGAACTTCTTGGACTCCTCACTCAAGGTCGGATCCTTGCGCCCAAACATGTTGAGCACCATGACGGAAGAAGAGAGAGAGAGCGCTTGCTGTGCGCACTGTCGCCCAAGAGAGTGAATGAAACTGCACGACTAAGCTGTTGTGCGGATGGCACACGCGGAGGTTCTTAGCCCGTCGAGGGCTTGCAAATGAGGCCGTTGCTGCGGCAAGAACAAGATCCTGGCCCCCACTGAGGTGGGAGATCCCCCAACCAGCTTGGCGCAGACTCAGCAGCAGAAAGGAGGATATAAATACCGTCTGCGTGGCACAGCACCATGCGCCATGATGGGAGACCCGACGGCATCTGCGACGTGGTGCCAAGAGCTCCCGTCGCGCCAGCTCAGATTGAAGCCTGCGCTTATCAGCCAATCATGAAACGATTCAGATCTTATCTATTCCTGCGATTGGTGGAATCTTTAAATAGCGAGCGTTGGACTCAGATCGAGATACGCTCGCTATAAATGCACTTCAAGTTGCTATGAATGGATTTTCTTAGCTGATCTGATTTAGTACCAAGAGAATCAGATATTCTCAGGCAAACAAAGCATTAAAACTGGACAAAGAGAGCGAGTGCATTATCCGTCGTCTACATTCAGAAATTGGCAGCAGAAAGCCACGGTCTCAGTAAGACCACGTTGCACTTACTTATCCTCCTTGCTCTCGCCATCTTTCTTGTCGTCGTCCTTCTTGGTCATCTGTGCCATGGCTGCCTGGATCTTCGGGTCGTTGGGGTCCACGCCCGGGAGACCAGACAGTAAGGAGTTCACGAATGAAGGATCCATGAACGGCAGGTTCGACGCAGGTGCAGGGGCCGGAGGAGGGACACCAGCCGTGGCAGAAGCCGTCTCCGCTTCCTGCTCCAGCTTGGGTTCTGGTTGGGGTGCGGGGATAGCAGCTTCGGCCTAAATGATCAGACCGTTAGTCCAGGTATCACCGCAACCTAGAGACTAGACCAACGTAGACTTTACCTCCTTGGGTTGTGCGGTTTCCTGCGCAGCCGGAGCAGCTGCGCTCTCTTCCTGCGCCTTGGCAGCTTCCTCAGCCGCTGCCTTCTTCTGCATCGCCTCCTGGCGAGCGCGTTCTTCCTCCATCGAGACACGCAGAGCCTGTGCACAAATCCGATTAGCTGTTCCGTCTTCTATCAACGCCATCAACAGGACCACGATCTCACCAGAGCCAGCTCAGGATCCATCGACGGATCAACACCACCGTACTCAGCAAAGGCATCTCCGCCCGAGGAGCCAGCGCCAGCCATTCCACCAGGCATGCCGCCGTCATCGCCATGAACAACAGGCGACGAGGCCAGCACATCCGAAGGCAAGACTCCTGCAGGGACAGTCACGAAGTGGCTACATGCAGGGCTTTATGTCAGTTCACTTGCACGCTTCAAGAATTGTCAGACCACGAACACACCTGTTGTTGTTGCTGTTGGTGGCATCCACGAAAATCTGGAGCTTCGGTCCGTTTTCCTCAATTTCACCCAGACTCACGACGTCCACAGCGATCTGCAAGTCCAAGCCCCGAGTGTCAGTCTATTGATAACCAGACGCCGAGATGTCTGCGTACATTGTTCTTCTTGAGCAGCTTGCCGATCTTCGTCAGCGTCTTCTCGTCTTCTGTGATCGGCGAGCCAATGAACACCACCACGCGCTGAGAGCCTGCACCGCGATTGAATCAATCAGACTGCACGGAAAGCCCATATCTTGTGCGTAGCCTACCAGCCTTGTTGCGTCGGTGCTTGAGCGCCAAAAGCGCCACTTGGATCGCGTTCGAGAGCTTCATGGTGCCGCCAATCGCGACGCGGTGGACGGCATTAAGCAGCGTGCCCATGTTCTCTGTCGGCGACGCCAGCACCTGCACACTGTCGGCAATAAAGCTGAGTCAAGCACGCCGCATGCGATCCAGCCTTTGCAGCTTGGGCTCACCTGTTGCCGGCCATGGTGAGGATCCCGACCGTACTCTCCGGGTTGGACTGTGTCTTGGTGCCGCAAAGCAGGTTGGTAGCGTCGTGCTGCGCCTCCAGTCGCGAGGGGACGTAGTCTCCATTGCGCATCCATTCGGAGTTGTCCAAGCTAGAGCAGATCCAATGAGCCGTCAGCCAAATCTTCACAGGATCCAGCGCTCTTTGGATCACCGCCCCCCGCGTCTCCTCTAGCCGACGCAGGCAGAGCCGTCTCCTGCGCACGCTGGATCTGTTTCCGGCACTGTCAGACGCATCACAACAGAGATCCACGCACCAGATCATGGTCGATTCGAGCGGCATCTTGATCGCTCTGGTGTTGGTACTGAGGGGGTCACCCGATCCAAACTCCCCAACACGAAGAAGCCGACTATCTGTGTACTCTGTTAACTCGATCAAGTACGATATACCCACTAAGTTCGCACTGGATCGGAAACGCTGGCTAAGTGCGTGTCTGCCGCTTGTCTGCCCAATTTCGTGCGCGCAGTCTCAATGGCGACGACAAGAGACAAGAGCAGGCGCCACTGGCGAGCGCTGCGCGAGGCAATTCTCTCGAGCGCGCGCCAGCCCAGCCAGGAAGCTTTGGAAAGCGCCACGCACTCGTCCACGGCTCTCGCGTTCTTCCCGCTGTTCCCGGTGCATCGAGTGATCGATGCCAAACTCCTGCCGCCGCCGAGCGAGTCGTTCGAGTGGGTTACGTACGACACCAACATTGACAAACACGATGAGATGCTGGCGTTGTTTGTGCATGAGAAGCAGCAGAGTGCGCAGCGCAAGGTGTCTTTGCTGGAGTTGTGCAGCCATGGCTTGAACCAGGGTGTGGACAACACGGGCAACATCCGCACGTGGCCATCGGAGCAAGTGTTGCTGTCCTATCTGCTCAAGCACAAAGTGCTCCAGCACACAACCAAGAATGATCGATCAACTACTGGCTCTGGCATCAATTGCTGTGAGCTTGGAAGCGGCATGGCTGGATTGGTGAGTCTGGGTCTGATAGCGCATGCGCCGGTGCCGATTGCCCGCTTCCTGATCACCGACGGTAATCCACTCGCGGTGCAGAACGTGCGGCGGTGCGTAGAAGCTAACAAGGCGCATGGGACGCTCGCTCGCAGCAGATCTGCGCAGGTTGACGTCGATCTGCTGCGCTGGGACCGCAATGTCAGGTTCGACGCTAGCCTGGCGCACCAGTTTGACGTGATCGTGGCCAGTGATTGCCTCTTCTTTGAAGATTTCCACGTCGATCTCGTGCATACGATCCACCAGCTTTTGTGCGTGAACTCGGGCAAGTGCTTCATGCTGCAACCGAGCCGCAATGACTCCATGGAGAGGTTCTGCGCTCTCGCGCGCGCACGCGGCCTGAGCGTGCAGGAAGAGCGCGCCTACGACCCAGAGATCACGCGCAAGCACCACGAGTACGTGCAGACGCGGGCGGACTATGTGCCGGACGTCCACTTCCCTGTCCTCCTCGTTCTCTCGCTTGCGTCCGACTGTTTGTAGCTTCAGGCATTGTAACCCCGTTAAGTACGATTGTGACTTCCTCTTCAGTTTGAAGGGGAGGCGTTAAGTTCGTCTCGCGCTTGCTGGAAGACATGAAGGGCCCTCCGTCCAGCTCTGGTCCCAACGTGAGTCCTGCATGCACACACAGGCACAGCCTGCTGTGTTTGTATCTGTAGATCTACGTCACGTGCTCACGCGGGCGGTCTCTGTGTCGTGCTTCCTAGAGCGACGCCGGCGGAAACGTTCGTGTGTGCTGCCGCGTGCGGCCGCAGAACAGCAAGGAGCTGGCACTCACAGGCGCCAAGCCGTGCGTGTTTGTCAACGGCAACGTGCTGGAACTCAAGGTGCGTGTCCGTCCCCTGCACTTCTAGTCTTGCGTATGGCACGCTCAGGGTTTGGATCCAGACAGGAGATGGACCGCCGCAGAAGTTCACATACGACAACGTCTTTGGGGAGGAAGACGACCAGCAGACGATCTTCGAGAACGTCGCGCGGCCTGTCGTACAAGGTAGCGCATGGATACGCACGAGTCTCTTGGCTGGCTGTCCATGATCTGATTCTCTCTCTCTTAGATATCATGGACGGCTACAACGCGACCATCTTCGCCTATGGCCAGACGTCGTCCGGCAAGACGTACACCATGGAAGGCGCGTCCATCGACGACCCGACGTTGCGCGGCATTATCCCTCGCACAGCCACGGAGATCTTCAACAACGTCATGGCCGCCGATGAGAACATGGAGTTCATCGTCAAAGTGAGCTACATCGAGATCTACATGGAGCGGATTCGCGATCTGCTAGACCCATACAAGTCCAAAGTCAACCTGCAGGTGCGCGAAGACGCACAGCGAGGCATATTTGTAGAGGGCATGACCGAAGTCTGTGTCACGAGCGACGAGGAGCTGCTCTGCGCCATGAAAGACGGCGCGGCCAATCGCGCTGTGGCTGCCACGGGCATGAACGAAGGCTCGTCTCGAAGCCACAGTGTGTTCATGGTCACGCTCTATCAGCGGAATCTCGAGAACCAAGCGACCAAGGCGGGCAAGATGTATCTGGTAGATCTGGCAGGTTCCGAAATGGTGCGCAAGACTGGCGCGTCAGGAAAACAGCTTGAAGAGGCCAAGACAATCAACAAGTCGCTATCTGCACTCGGCATGGTCATCAACGCGCTGACCGACTCGAACGCGAGCCACATTCCGTACCGAGACAGTAAGCTCACGCGTGTTTTGCAGGAGTCGCTGGGCGGTAACTCGCGAACGGCACTGGTAATCAATGTGTCACCCAGCAGCTACAATGCACCCGAGACGTTGTCGACCTTGCGCTTTGGCAATCGAGCCAAGTCCATCAAGAATAAGGCCGTGGTGAATGAACAGCGCAGTGTTGAGGAGTACAAGATCCTGTTGGCCAAGATGGAAAAAGCCGTGGCTGCGCAGAAGAATTACATCCTGTCTCTGGAAGCTCGTCTTGCTGGGGATGAGTCTGGAGGCAAACTTGACAGCGCGGGCGCTTTGTACGACGATACACAAAAGTCAGCAGTTAGCAGCGAGAAGGTTGATAGCTCGGACGTGAACATCGTATTTGACTCGACCGCTGCGAAATCGGCGGCAAAGGCGCTGGAGGAATTACAAGAGAAGGTAACTCGGCTGGAAGATGAGCTTGCGGAAGAGAAACTGGAGTCCTCAAGACGTGGTGAAGAGATTCGTCTCCTGACAGTCAAGGTAGAAGATCAGGCTGAAGCTTTGAAGCTGGGTCAGCAACTAAACGAAGAGCTTCAGAGTGTGAAGGAGCTACAAGCCAAGACGCTCGAAGAACGATTGCGTCAGCAAGAGACTGTCATGGCTGAGTTGAGTGCAGACTTTGAACGTCTCAGCTTCCAGCACCAGGAGCTTGTGATTCACACGGAAACTGTGCAGCGAGAGTATGATGCGTTGCTACGAGAGCTGCCGACCACGATAGGAGCACCTTCTCCAAGCAAGCTGGCGACTGCAGCGATTGCTCTCGAGAAGGCCGAGCATGAAAAAGCCGAGTTAGAGCAGGCTCAAACGGAGAATCAAACAGTGGATGGTGCAACTGTTACCCCTGCTGTGCCGTCAGAGACTGCAGAAGACGGTATTGCTCAAGCTATTGAAGCAGAAGACGCCATTCCTTCTGGCGAGAGTTCCACCGAATCAGTCAATCTCAAGGCGAAGTGCTCTGCACTCGAGACCCAGCTGAAGGAATACGAGAAGGACTATCGACTTCTCCAGGTCACTGCGGAGCGCGAGCGAGAGCGTTTGCAGGAAGATATCGAGCGTAAACGCGTTCGGATCCATGATCTGGAGACTCAATTGGACCAATCCAGTACAGCGTCCACAACTTCCAGCGGTGCTTCTTCACCCAGTGGAGGAAGCAGCGGCATGTCGGCTCGCGAGCGCCAGCACATGCGCTCAATCCAGCAGAAACTGGAGCAGCTAGTCGCGGTGCATCGCCAGTTACTGCGTAAATACGCTTCGCTAGAGCTCGAATTGTCCGAGGCCAAAAAGAAGCTCGTTTTGCGTGACGAGCGCATCAAACAGGTCGAAGGAAGCAATCGCATCATGGCAGCCAACATGCGCGCGCAGGCCGAGAAGCACGTCGAAGAGCTGACGCATTTGCGGGACCAGATTGCGGACTTCCGCGGCGCGCAGCGATCGCATTTCGAGGCTCAAATGAGCCACAACAATGCCGACTCCGTGATCAAGACTCTGCGTGGAGGATCCATTGCCATCACAGACAATGTGATCCGTCCGATCCGTGGCGGAGGCAAGCGCAAGACCATGGCGATGAACGGCCCTCCAGGCGCGTATCCTGGTACCAACGGAGGCACAGAGATGGTTCCAGGCTCCTCCAGCTTCCTCAATCGACTATTTGGCAAGTAAACCTCCTGAAGTTTGCGTGTTTTCCTTCGAAAACCACAATCAAAATAATAAAAAAACACGAAATTGCTTACAATAGGTAGGTCAAGCTTAAAATAGTAAATTTCATTTTGGTAAGTTTGTTTGTATATCGTCTTTATACAGGGGCCACGGTATTCCCCATTTGAAAGGCCACGGATTCATTGACACACGAGAGAGTCATGTCTGTGTACGACGAGGTGGAGATCGAGGACATGGAGTTCAACGAGGAAGAGCAGGTCTACTACTACCCGTGTCCCTGCGGCGACAAGTTTTTCATCGCACTCGAGGATCTGTACGACGGCGAGGACATCGCGTCCTGCCCTAGCTGCTCGCTTACGCTGCGCGTGGTTTTCGAGGAAGCCGATTTGCCAGAGCTCAAGGAGGAAGACGACGAGCCGTAGACAAACGAAAGCGAAGGCAATAGAATGTGGGTTTAATATTTAGCAGCAACTGTTCTTGGGCGCGTCGTGGTCCGGCACTCCGATCACTTTGAAAGCCTTGCCGCTGGGCTTGGACCCACCGACATCAATGTGCTGCGAGCGCGCATAGATACGGAGCACGAGCGCCTCCAACGCCTGCGAAACTGTGGTCACACCGAGTGTCTGCTCGTATTCGACGCTGGGTGCAGTTCCGCGCTTGAGCACATCTGCTATCCCCGAGGCTTTCTCTGTGAGCTCGAATAGCTCGCATTTGTTGGTCACAGCAGACGTGCGCGCGAACATGAGGCTGTTAGCGATGCGATAGGGCACTGTCTCACTGGGTGGACCGTTGTAGAGCCAGCCATGGCCATTGGCTGGCAGATCGCTCTTGGGCTCCTTGAACACGGACTCCATGAGCACGCGGTCTACCTCTTCCTTCTGCACGAACCCGAGCGGACGCTCATTGCTGCTGAGCTTGTCAATCTTGTTCTCCACGAGCATGACGGCAGCCAGCAGTGAGTGGTCCACGTTCTCCTTAAGAGCGTTGAGCCACTGGTTGCCACCGGGAACGCCTGGATACACCTCCTTAAATGTACCCTTGTTGCTCACGTCGTACACCACCAGAGCGCCTGGTTCAGCGGCAACGGGTTAGAAGCTAGTGTTGTTCAAAGGACTGGGACGAGAACGCACCGTGTGCGCGTCTGTAGTGGGAACTGGAGATCGCCTGGTACCGCTCCTGACCGGCCGTGTCCCACACTTGCGCTCGGAGGAACTGGTTGGGCTCGCCAAACTTCCAATCGGGGCGTGGCACCTTGACTGCATGCAGACGATCGCGCGTTAGAAGCTGGAGAGCGAGGGCCACAGGATGATTACGCACCAGTGACAAATTCTGGTTGCAGCGTGGGAGGAGACCGTTCATCGAACTGTTGGCCCCTCGCTGCGACTGAGAGTAGATTGGTCTTGCCCACAGCTGCCGAGCCGATGAGGATGACCTTGTACAGATACTGATCCTTGGAAGGAGACGCAGGAGGCGACGCGGGGGGCGATGCGGGAGGCAATGCGGCCGACATGGAGCTCAGAGGGTAGAATGCGCAGTCTCTCTTCCGTCCAGCGACCGCTAGCAGAGCCACACGACTGCAAAAATAGCCTCATCCGGCAAAACGACATTCTGATCTCATGCAGGATCGCATGACGCCGTCTCGTTATAAGATGCTGAAGGTTTTGTTTTACCAAGAGTCGATATTTGATTGAATGGGGTATGCTGTTTAGCAGGTGCCGAGGCCATATTGGGCGGTTGCGCGTTGAGTGGAGAACAGCAGAAAGCATTAGCAAGATGAGCGCCTCGCAGGACCCGCGCGGACCGCAGTTCCCCGTGATCGTACAGCACCCGACCTTCTCGGACGCCAAGAGCAACTTCAGCGGCTCCGACTACCTCAAGTGGTTCGGCGTCACTGCTGCCTCGTTCCCGGCTGGCTACGTCTTTGGTGCGTAGCTCTTGGCTCGAGAACCACCGGAACACGCACAAATGGCTCTCTCTAGAGGGGGAAATACTACAAGAGTGACTGTTGTGAGCATGGTAGCGTTAAACAAACGGTTGATTGTTTGTGTGCATAGGCAACAAGCTGCACAAGCGCGTAGCAGGCCCCTCGATGTGGGTCACTGGTGTCCTTGGCTCGCTTGGTGGCTTCCTGTGGGCTTTCCAGAGCTCGTCTTTCCGTCTGCAGGGCTACAAGCGCAACGATAGCGAAGTCAAGGAGTACATCAAGCAGTAAAGTCCCTAAGCCTCGCAGCACGAAGAGCTTTATCGACGACAGCATGCAGAGTGGCTGCCAAGCAGCTTTAGTCCTTACGAATTGAAGCACAAAATATACGAACAAGGCAGCAAATTGCGTGTTGAAGAGCTGCATGGAAAGAGTAGTCCCTTGTCTACCTGGTAAGCGTCTAATCGCGCTCCAGACTAAGACATTGAAACCAAGAGAGCGTCGTCGATATTGCCATCATCCTCTACGCTGCTTTGTCATATCCACTCCCATTTGAAGCCCTACATGAAAGCTTACAATTCAATACCGGTATATATTTCATTCCTACCGGTTTTATTTATTACAAGTTTTAAACACAAAAGAATGTTGCTTTGGGTGATAGATTGGGTTGGTTGGTGGTGGCTGCTGTAGCTCTTCATGGGGAGCGCCTTGGGCTGTTAGTTTACGAAGCCCCTTTAGGACAACATGGAACACGTGGAACAGGTATTGCCAGCTCCATGAGCCCTCCATGAGCTGCCTGTCCAGTTAGCTCAGCTGCCGATCGGCCCCCAAGTCCAGCGACCATTTTCCCATGTCCAGAGCGCAAGAAGCACAGCCAGAGTCCGCACTTGCGCACGCGCGTGTGTGTGTCATCAATGAGCCACGTTGGCCTCTCCGATTGTCAGATCGCAGCGTTTTCGCCATTGAACTGATCGATTTGGCTAGCTAGTTGGTGAGGTCATGGCTCACC
>JAADVW010000857.1:0-14064 GCA_023335875.1 Elongisporangium prolatum
ATCGCCGATCCACGTGCATGTGATACAACATTGATCGCGCCAATTCGAGCAATGTTCGATTCATTCTCTCCGCTAAATCGTTTTGCTGCGGTGTGTACGGAGCACTTGTCTGCTGCACGATTCATTGAGTGACACAGAATCGAATAAATCTCTTGCTTGTATATTCTCCGCCGTTGTCGCTCCTATACACCGAATTTTCTGGCCAGTCTGAGTCTCGACCACCATCTTGTAGTCCTTGAACGGTCGAGGACCTCCGATTTCGCCTTGATGAGATACACGTGCACAAAGATTGTGAAATCACCGATGAAGGTGACCCACATATCGTGCTCAACCCTTTGACTTTGGACTTAGTGGTCAACCACGTCGCTGTGAATCAATTCGAGTGCGTGGTCGGTCTTCACAACGCTTCTAGATTGTTGTGCAAACGGATGCGTGGTGGTACACGGATTTAGTCCATCCGCCTCTCACTCGAAGAACTTTGGGAGAACAAGTTGAACCCAAACGCCAATAAGCAATTGATGTTGGCTTCGAGTCCGTCAATCATCCGCTACCAGAGTAGCCAGTCCGAAGACTTATTTACGGCAAGCATCACAATGCGTGAGTTTCATAAGACGACATTCCCCAATCTTGGTAACGACGAAGCCTTACCACGATCTCACTTTAATTTTAATCAATTCAATTCGATGTGCTTGCATAAGGAACTGTACAACGGCCAAGGTGAGAAAAAAGTTCGTCATATTCTCTGGATTTATATCGAGATTGTTATAGACGTCCGATTTTTCTCAAAAAAAAAACTCTCTAAAATAAAATCTGTTTTCCAGCTGCATGTAACACGTAAATAGATTTACTATGACATTTGATGAACATCTAATGCATTTTTCAATTTTTAGCGAACTGCTTCAAACATGTCCCAATCACTGGTAAACCAGATTATAAATGAAAATTTGAAAACTACTAATTCACACAACCTGTAAGTAGCAGAAGGCTATGTCCATATTTATTTTGAAAACAAAATAATACGAATGTTGCTTGTGTCGGGTTCAGATGACCTCAAAACCCAATTACCCGTGCCGCAACATTCATAAACTGCCGTGGTTTACATCGTATAAAGTATGTACCAATTAACCACTTCTCGTTTTGTAAACTGGGATTTTATCACTTCAATGTCTGTAGTATTTTACGCCACGCTCAGACGGATTAGAACAGAACAACAGGCTCGAGTTGCTAGAAATTTATCAGAGACAATCAATTTAAATCTAGTAGCATCTTTGTGTCGGAGAGTGTTATTCGGCCGAAATAATGTGTTTCACTACTGCAGGTTGCAGTAGCTATTGCTCTTTATCGGCAACTTCATGCCGGAGCAAATTTTTTAATTCACCACGAAGTCGACATACCATAAGCACGCCCTGGAGCGCATGCGCGCAACCGTACGGCCTTGATAAAACCATGTTGCTCATGTAATCGCTTATGAACTAAATATAATCCGTGAGTACTCATTGCCAGGTTGTAAATGGCCAATGGCCAACTGAGAGTACGACGCACACAACGTGCGCAGTAAAAGCACGTAACAGATCGCTATACGCAATGTCGACTGCAGCGCCATTTTTGAATCTTTAGCCAGCATATCACACTGCACCCAGTATTAAAAAATGAAGTTCAAGGGAAGCTCTCCAACCGCTCGACTACTGAAATCGTGCATTCAAATGCACTGAACGCTGCTAAAGTTCGAGGTCATTCTCGTGTTTCTCAAAAATATTGTATCAGGAGCTTCCCGTGGTAGCACGGTACTATTCTTCACCTGCACCGCATCCCACAGAACCCACCGGATGCATTCGTAGCTACCGAACACATTACATGACCTACCTTGAATGAAGCCACGAACGGGCCGCTGTTGCGGCGGATCCTTTGCCTGCTACTTTGAGCGCACCGCCGAATAGCGAGAGCGCCCAAAAGGCTCTAAGGATCAAGTACCACGGCAGCACGTGCAAAGACGGATTCTGCAAATGTTCGCGTGGAAGGACTGACTGATATGCTGAAGCCGGCACTACCGTTGATGCAACCGTTTTAGGAGGAGAATGCAGAAGCAGATGTGGTAAAGGACGTAAACGTCAGCGCATTTCTCGCACTCCATGATGATGAATCAGAACCTCAAACCATGCACGACTGCAAAGCATCGCCAGTTTGTCCCTACTGTAAGGCTGCGATCGAGGCAAAGTTGCGGTCATTGAATGACCGTGAAGTATTCGGATATGGGCAAGAATGCCCTCCCAACCACAAGCAGGTTCGTTGTAGATGGGTATTCGCACGAAATGAGACCAAGCAGGTAAAGTCGTACGGTATAAAGCCGTTTTGTTGCACAAGGCTTCACGCAACAATTCGGCATTGATAATTCCGACACGTACTCCCCAGTCATGACTATGACAACCTTCCGGTGGTTGCTAGCACGCACTGCCAGGAAGAGCATGAAAGTTAGGCAAGCTGACATTGAGACCTCTTATTTATGTGGAGTCATTGACGGCAAGCTCTATATGAGGGTTTCGGATGGACTACATGTCGAGGAGAAGAGATTACGAAAGCTCCCACGTGTCCGAATTTGGTAGTTGCCCTTTTCGAAGTACTTGATCGAGAGTGGTTTTCAACCGCACTAACACTCCCTATGTTTGTTTATCAAACGAAGTGGCGCCGAGGTCACCATTATTTGGATCTATGTTGATGACATCGTCCTGGTGAGCACTGACGTGGCAATAGCAGCTGCGATGACAGCATTGAAGGCCGAGCTCAAGGTGAAAGACCTTGGCAATCTGTTCTATTGACTGGGACTGCAGATTTGCGAGATCTCATGGGGGATCATTTTGCATCAAACAAACTACATCAGGAAAGTGCTGTCGCGCTTCAATACGAGGGAAGTTTCAAGAGCCACAGGAGCTCCCATGGTAGTACGCAATCTGAACCCAGACTGTGACATCTACGACCCAAGACGTGCCAATAAAAGATTCCTTGGTGATAAGTACCCTTCCAAGGAGGCCGTTGGTGCCCTACTCTGCTCACGCCTGGATATTGCTTTTGCCATGAGCTTGCTTGCACGCTATTCATCGGAAGCCACAAAAAGACATTGGTCTGGCTTTAAGCCGTTATTACGATATCTGGCGAAGACCAGTAATTACGGTTAGCTATACATGACTTGCCCTAGGTTCTTGCAGCCTCTCTTGACTGACATGCTCTAGAATATTATTAATCCTGAAAACTTTCTTATTAGATAGCATATACTAACTTAGATATTATTTTGTATGGGACGTTATATTGAATTTTGATTTTTGTTTCGTTGGGTCGTAACAGATAATAGTTGAGACACAACTTTGGACGCTTAATAAATTTATTGTTTCGATGTTTGCTGTTTGAGTTCGGTGGATGAGATCCATACTAAGTTAGAGGACGTGTTAACTAGGACAGAATTAGTTTAGGGGGAACTGACTGTATTGCAGAGGTGTTACTCGAACCATCTCTAATCTGATTACTGACGATGTATACGGATATGCATATGCTGGCTACTTGTCCGATCCGCACAAGGCTCGCTCTCAGACCAACTACGTGCTCATGTCTGAGCAAGGTGCGATCTCGTGGAAGTCAATGAAGCAAATACTTGCTGCAACATCGACGAATTAGTTTGCGCTCACAGCGCTCTATGAGGCTTGTCGCGAGTGAGTTTGGAGCCGCCAGTTTGTCAAGTTCGTTCAAAAGGCGCTGCAAATCGACAAGAAGCTGCTACGTATCACGGTTTACGATAACAACGCAGCTTGTGTCGCCCAAGTGCAGCAAGGCTATATCAAGCGATCGAACCAAGCATATCGACCCGATGTTCTTCTTTGTGCATGACCTCAACGGCAAGCAACTCGAAGTCAAGCGCATATCATCCGAGAAGAACGTAGCTGACTTCTTCACCAAGTCGCAGAAAAGCTACAAGCACTGGTCCCTCGCCCAAGGCCTAGGCATGCGATGCATTTAATTACATACTAGATAGCTGGGTTGTTTACCTTCCCTCTTAGCGGGGAGTTTTTGTCAGGAATAGAAAAAAAAGATCTACTAGCACTAGAATTACTACGCTGAGGGGAAGTGAAACAGCTCCAGGGCCAGAGAGTGGCAGTTACTTTCTGGCGTAGGATCTTTGTGTGCACGTGGAAGTATGTCATTGTGCAGGATTTATGTGTGTACACGTAGACACGGGCTATGACGTAGGATTTATGTGTTCACACAGATACGCAGCGTAGGACACATCTAGAGCCCAAATCTAAAGAATAGAGTCCCAAAAAACATTTGCCCTTTTCGACCCAGGTTGCTCTGCAACAGTACGACATATCATCGGTGAGAGACAATATAAGTTTTTTTCAGTCATAAAACCTAGAGGGGTATATAATTATTTTTGTCGTGGCATTTGTCCCACTGTCCTAGTCTATAAGAGTTCAAGCGGTTAGCACCTGGTCCAGTGAAATATTGGATCCCAGAAGGGGCAGATCTTGATCAAGATATTTTTAGAGACTTAATAATACCTCGTGTTGTGCGCCCTCATTCCTGCAACGAACCAACGACAAAAAGGCAGAGCTGTTTCGTTGCTTTGCGCAACGGGCAGCAAATGTGTAAACTACCGCCTTGAATTTTCATTGCCGTACAATTCATTCATTTCTTCGCGACGCCTGTCAACCTGTCATTCACAATCGACCGCCTCGACAATCAATCAACGGTACGGACGAAACGACAGCGAAGAGAGCAAATGGACAGGTATAATTCCTGTACTGATGCGTCCTTATACTGTAGTGCACATACAGTCCGCGCCAGTGGTATTTGAAAATTGTACCAATAATACGTTGTTGACGAATGGAATCAGGTGCCCAAGAAAGCCTGGCCGCCTGGAAGGTCTTCCTCCGCTTGTTTTACCCTCACCCCCTAGTGACAGCGTGATACGAACAGATACGAACCCGATCAAGATAATGACGGAGATGAAGACTATGTTGATGGCGCTAACGGACGAAGTGACGCAGAAGACAGCGCTGACGCTGTCATGGAGAGAAAGAGCGAGGGTGTAAATCGTGCCAAGCGTGCACGTGTCGAAAGCGGCGGAAGGAGGGAGTCGAATGGATCGAATACTACATGTCGCTCCAAGTCAACCTCATATACGAAGAATGTTAAGAAGCTCACGCAGTTTAGCCGAGCATGACGTCCCTCAGTTCCCGGGGAACAATTTCTCAACGCGGGAGAATTTCATGAAAGCGAAGGACGCCTACGTCGAAGACAATTATTTGTGCTTACGCATTCGCAACTCTTGAAAACGTCCCACATTCAACAAGTTCGTTTTGATAAACTCTAGTTATTGTTTCTGTTGCTCTAATTGTTGCCATCTTTTGCTTGCACCGTTGCAGGTACCCAACAAAACAAGCGTACAGTTCCCGATCGATTTATAGAATATTAGTGCACTCATGGCTGCACTTAAAAATCTCGCAGTGGTAGAATCCCGTTCGATAAACTGGATGCCGAGCTAAATTATGTGCGTCGGTCTCGTTTGTAGCAGGCAAGTGGCTGATCCAGATCAGTAATAAGGTACGCTTCGTTGAATGGTTTACAATGTATGGCGGAGCAAACCTTCGCAGCTGACCATGAGCGTGAACGGCCGACATAGGTTCGCAAGCTACGATCTCCCAGTGCAGCATCATCCGAACAACCGGGGAGCTTGGCTAGCTACGATGTGGGTCAGCACAACCGAGAGAACCACCGACTCATGCGCAACGCCTCGCAGGCTTCCATACTACGACCGGGTCCCAGTGCGTTCTATTGTGCAACGAGCATGTAGAAAGAGAACCCCTCAGAGAACTCTCATTGTAGTTGTAGAAGACAAGACCACGAATGTAACTATTTAAGAGACTCTCTTTATGCATGTAAGTGGTGGAAACATTCCAGATTCATAGGCAGTTTTTTTCAGAAGGTTTAACCCCAGCCTCAAACCGTCTCCTCTATCCACATTTTCAAAAATAATATACCTCTAGAAGGTCTGGCAGTACCTTAATATCGATCAAATCAAATACTTAACTACAACACCTTAAAATACTCTAATATGACTCAAAAATTATACACCCTCTAGATGCACTCTGATGCAAAGACATTTAATTTTCTAAATTTGGAAATAGAAAATTAGGATTGGCTTTTGAGTGATCATGATACAAAACATATTTAATAGTAAGAAAGATATGTAAAAAAACACCAAAATGACAGTAGTTCACTAAGAACCGCAGTCGTTTACTGAAAATGGCAGTAGTTTATTGTAATTCGCTGTAAAAAAAGCAAATTGAAGTGATAAACAACAACTCACTGAAATATTACACGATTAGTGAAATTAAAAAAGTGAGTTGATCGTGATACATGATATACTAAGTGTATAACAAAGAAATATAATCTACGATCGTGAAAAATATTTAAGAAATCGCGAGAGCCAGCTAGCGTCGGCAAAGCGATACTATCAGCTTAATCGTGAAAAGATATTAGTGAAACAGAAGCAATATGATGATGCACATCGTGATGCGATTAATTCTAATCCTAAACAGAAAAAATACTGGCGGTCTAAGCTAAAAAATAATGTTGAGCTCTAATTATTGACTGAAAATAATGTTGAGCTCTAATTATTGACTGAATCTAAAAAAGTTCTATCTTGATACTCGATTATATAAAGTATATAACCAGTAATAAAAAGTTTATCAACATATATATAGAGATCGAAGATGTTTACTCATGAGCTCGACGGACTAAAAAACTTGGCCTTCCCGTAAAAAGACGGGGAGATAGCTATCGCATCAAGGTTCTTGGTAAGAATGGTCGATTTGTATGTGTTAGCAATCTGTCGAAGTCATATCACAAGGAACAGATCGCTAAGCTTTACCCAAAAGCCTCTCCTCGTAATGCATCTATCAGTGAGCGTGTTAAAGTATTGAAGGAAGCCGTTACCAAGCCAAAGAAGTCGTACAGCAAAAACAAGTGAAAGTCTAAGGAGGTCCACACGTTCGAGCATACGCCACAACAGAAAGTATTTTCAGAGCTTGGAAAAACTCTTCGCTCCCAGAAGAAGGCTTTCAAGGTTGCTATCGAGCTTGGATACAACGTAGCTAATACCGAAACTGGTGAGAAAATTTACTGATCGCCTGCTTGGAACACTCACATCTCCGATAACACTATTGTTATCAATAAAAAATCAGACATTCAAACCAAAATTGTAGATATGCTGAGCTCAGCTGATCTAGCCTCTAAAATCAAATACTCCTCGAGTAAATATAAGCTCGATGAGATTACTGCTGTATCGGCTATTCTTTTCTATCATGACCATAAACTTGGCGACAGTGAGATTGTTACTCCTAATGTAATCAAAACAAACCGACATGTCATCAATTTCCCAAATACAGCAAACAAATGCATGTTTCATTGCATCGCCTATCATCCTCAAACTGAAGGACGGGACTTTAATCGCATTCAATTGCTAGTTACGGATCGATTCAAGCAATACTGTGCTTTCAAGGACATTGACTGTTCTCTTCCGATCTATAAATCGTTTGAAGGTATTGACATCCTTCTGTTTGATGAACTTGAAGACTGTTTCCGACTTTCCATCAATGTCTATGGGATGGATGTTGAGACTGGCGAGGTTGATCTTATCCGCGAATCGGATAAAACATATGAGAATAGACTCAATATTCTCGATTATAACGAGCATGCTATGTACATTCGTCGTATCGATGCTTTGTAGAGCAAATACCCATACAACAAATGCGATATCATTTTCGGTAACTGGAAAAAGCTTGCAGGCCATAAAAGACTCAATGTCAAGTAATGACTCGTGAGGTCTTTTGCAGCAAACCTACTGCTTATCGCCCAGCAGAAAATAAGATTAAGTCTCTACTATCTAAATATAGAGTTAAATGGCTAGATCATTACATCGATCATTTCATCGTCTATGATTTCGAAGCAGTTCTAATGGATATTGACCAACCGCGTGGTGATTCTACAAAATTTACGAGTAAACACGTGCCCGTATCTGTATCAATATGCAACAGCTTGACCAATGAGGTCAGATGCTTTGTCAGCGATGATCCGAACGATCTGCTTCAGCAGATGGTCGACTGTGTTCATTTGATTTCCGCAGATATCTACGAGTATAGTTTGGCTAAGTATAATGATCTATTCAAAGCTATTGAGAAGGAATCATCTAGTAAGGATGAGAATATGCTTAACGATATCTGTCAGCAAGTCCCAATGCTAGGCTATAACTCTGGTCGTTACGATCTCAATCTTATTAAAAAGGATCTATTTACTATCCTTGGCCCAGAGAATACATCAAAAGCGTTATCAGAAACCCAGATTACATGTGCATTGGAACGGCTCAAGATTCTTGATATCTCATATTTATCTACCAGCTGGTACATCGTACGATTCATACCTGAAAACATATCTAGGAGGCTGCAAGTGCTTGGACAAGATCACTTGTATTTGTGGGCTTGGTAAGGGCTGTTTCCATATGAATACAGCACCAAGCTCTTTCACATCATTGAATCGATTCTGTTCCACAATCGCAGCAATAGCCTTTTCATTACTTTCATATTTGGTCTCCTTGTGCTTTGATTTGTCCATTCCAGATCGCCTGAATGCCAAGTTGCCAATGAGTTTCATCATCCCGGCAATCATGGACTGATCCGAGTCAACATCACCCTTGCGACGAGCGTCTGACACCTTATCCATAAACGTTTTGAATGCTCGATCGGAACTTGCTTTTACGAATGAATACGTATTGGTAATGATGAGTCCATGACTAAGATACCATTTTGATAGAGGAGTATAAATGAGAATTTTCTTGCCAAAGTAAGACCCAATTAGCATTCGAGAATTAAGAGTATTCTTGTGCTCTCGAGATATATTATAGCCGTGCATATGGCTTCCGACAATACTCTCATCAGTAGGATCAATCTCAATGTTTTTGAAGATTGGTGTCATTTCATTGAAGTAGTCCTTCAGGTGCTCTGGTGTTTCGATATCACACCAAACAGCTTGTCTGACTTGATATCATCTACAATGAAGTCGTATGGATCAATTGTTGTCAATTTACCACAAGGCATCTTGTTACCTAGTTACCTAGAGCCCACAAATACTGAGCGTTAGCATCGTAGCCAATCACCTTTTTTTACTAGAGTACTGCTATTACGAATATACGTCTCATTTCGCTTAGCATATCGATTAAAGATGATGGATGGACCTCCAGAGATATTAGCCTTAGACCATACAATTTGCTTCAATACGCCTCATGTATCCGAATCCATTTAATCGACATGGTTTTACGGGCTACGTTACACTCAACGCAAGAGATAACGATATTGCCATCGATATGACCTTTAGTGTTATTAATACGATCGGCTGACGCATTTTTCACTGATAGAGCACGACCGCAGTGACGGCACGAGTATCGTTGTTTGACGAGAATATCGTTGACATGTCCAATAGTCATATCGAATGTACGACCAGCTTCTTGTCTAGCTTTCGATATCCACCGAAGCGTTGGGTAGGAAATGAGAAAGGTTCATGTCGATGCCGTTTGATCGGATCAAGCTTCGAATACAACGTTTGATACATTACCTCCTCAGCCAATGAAGGTAGAGAGAGATACACCATCCATGAGCATATCAAGATCAAATGTCTTGTATTGCTCGCGCTGCTTTTGCACAGCTTTAACAAAAGGCGATATGTCGAGATTATTGTACCAAATCAACAAGTCTTTAATCGATTTCATCTTATAATACTCCCAGACAAACTGAACTCGCTCGTAATCTTGTTTAGAAATTTGAGTGCACAAAATTTTGAGTCGATGCTTCTTTTGGTGGAAGTTTAGTTTCGTTCAGCTTGTCGGAGAGAGATACCATTGCATTACCACACCACTCCTCCTTGAATAGCCCAGGCGTACGTTTATCGTATGAAGCATTTTCTTTTGTATTTTCACGTGAGAACCAATCGTATTTGTGATCGATGAAATGCTGCTTTAGCTCAGGCTTAACTAGGTTCTCGAATGGTTGTTCGTCGCTGAAGGCGATATATGCCGAATCAGTGTCCATCTCTTGATATTGAAAATCTGACATATCGAAGTAGAAGTCAATGCAATCGTAGTAGAATTCGAGCATCCAGAGTTTCGCAAGCTGATAAATAGCAATCGAGAGATGAATTGGGTTGTTAAGCTTCATCGATCGGTTTTCAGCATCACTTCCCAAAACTATATTTGCTATCTGCCAGATGAGAAACATAAGAAAAATGTTCCGCTAAAGGTGTTCAACAGGGTGGTAATCGCAATGTATCGATATTATCCCCAGATGGATTTGAGAACTTCGTTCGTAATCGTATCACACTCAACGCAACGAACAAAGGCTTTCGGATTGACAAGGAATCACAAAGTATCATTACCTATCAACAAGCCAAAATAGGATTGAATTATTGGTATGACAAGCGGCAGGTACTCTCAGACGGATTTCAACGATTCCTTTAATTCTATAGAAACAGTTTGACAATAAAAAGAAATATATACTTGTCTATAAAAAAATTGGAATACGAAGAGCTGCTGCAGCAACTATACAACGATCCAAAGACTGGATTCGTTAACGCAAAGCAATTACATGAGCGAGCAAAGCAGAAGCTGCAAGAGTCAGCAACCTCAAGCGACAACCTGAAGCTCCGACCTTTGAGCTTGAAAGATGTGAAAGATTGGTATGCTAGCCAAATGGATATTCAGCGCTTTCAAGAGCAAAGAACAGGTTTACCCATGTTTAAGATTGCTTCACGCAATTCTAATTCATGGCAAGCTGATTTAACTTTTTATAAGAAAAAAAACTATCTTTGCAGCGGTCAACATCAATTCACGAATAGGATACGCACAATAACTAAACGATAAGAAAGCATCAACTGTTTTAGCAGCTATCAAAGCACAAAGTCGATATTATCCACAACCGATAATAGCACCGAATTCATGAACCAACCTGCTCAAACTTTTTTCAAGAAGAAAAACGTTGATCATTACAGCAATGAGTCAGGTGATTAATCTACTATGGGCAAGATTGAGAGGTTCAACCGAACATTAAAACAAAGAATTATGCGAGCGCTTGTGGCGAACCATACTAGAACTAAAAAATTACTTAACGATACAGAGGTTGAACACAACCAAAATCTAAACTTACGAGTGTCTAATGAACTTACCATAGGAGACAAAGTATTGTATCGGTTAGCTAGGAAAACGTTTGGTAAAGAGACTGTTAGATGGAGTAAAACGGTTTACACTATTGTTGGAGTGGATGGATACAGAGTTCAAAATCGATCAAAAAATAATCACACTCTCTATAAGCCATATAATTATCTGAAAATCGTCCAAGCGGAAGCAACTGAAGCACCAATTGAAAACAATCAGATTTGGGAAGTAGAGAAAATATTGAATTATAAATCTATGAAGAACAGTAAGAATCAATACCTAATAAAATGGAAAGGTTATGACGAACCCACTTGGGAATCACAGGATAGCGTACGCCTCATCAAGCATTGCTCAATCAGCTTGAAGCTATTTTTAATGTATCATTCGGAAAAGTAGCAAAAATGTATGTTGATATAACAGATAAGAGAAATCGAATTTGTCATCCACTTACGATGGCTAAATTTTGGCAGTAATTTAAATTACGCATTATTTTTATCCAATGAGATATAAGCATGTTTGCTAACTTCACCAGTCTCAGTGATTGTGAGCGTAAACGTCAAGATCTATTAGAACGTACAAGGCTACGTGTACAACAAGCATATAAGAAACGCCAAATGTATGAAGAGGCTATATGGGCATCAGATGCAGAGAAAATAGGCAAGATCGGATCAAGCAGTACAAATTCGGAAGGTACACAGGTGTCTGACACCGCTATTACTAATGCAGTCAATGATCCCAATGCTAACATTTTTATCGCAAAAAAAAAAGCCTATCGAATTCGGCAAATATAGATTCGAATAATGCTGAGATATTGCCAGATCTTGATGAGCTGACGACTTCAAGCTTGCTTGATGCATCAATGATTTCTGTTAAATCTCTTATGAATGATATGTAAAGTCAAATCGATGAATCGAGCTCACAACGTGAGCGATTCGACAACTCTGTTGTCTCAGTGTCTGCACCTTCTCTGGCCTCCTCTGTGTCATCTATTGTTCCTGCTAGCTTATATTTATCTATGATTTCAGCTGTAGATCCAATGGGCGCGGAAACCGCGGGGGCACAGCCACTCGGGGTTTTCAACCCCAATCGACAGCTTGATGTAACTGAACTTGAAGATAAACGTGCTTCCATCGATTCAGAATCAGATCCATCCATGCTACCTCTTGCACAACTATATGCTGAAGATGAAAAGAATAACCGAAACCATCTAATAGAATTATACAAGCAAAATGAAAAGGACCTGGAATCAAAAGAGCAAGGTGTCGAAAGAATATCACTACCCAATCTTAGAGTCAATCCAGTCATGATTGATACTAATACGCGTAAGCCACTCTCAAACACCGAATATGAATTTGGAAAGAATTGTAACCTTTTAACTCTAGCAGGAAATCGAGCTAAGAACATTTAAAAAGTATACAAACAAATAAACTGGACTCTAGCATTTGATAGATTAGTAGCTCATCTAGAACATGAAAGATCGCGTATACATAGGCTAAAGAAAAAAGGTTTAAGTTTCCTAATAGAAATGTAATGCTAAACGAGAAACATCAGCCGCCGAACTCAACCCCTCCCACACAGCAAATCCAACGCATCTATAATCTCCACCCTCAACTAATTAATCAAAGGATAAGACCATGGATTAATGATCCTGATGAAACTTTATCATTTAAAAGAGATGATATCTATTTAGGTCGAAACGGGGAGCTGCATTACTCTGTAAGTGGAAAAAGCTTACGAAAAAAGATGTAACCGTAGTTAAGCCTGAAATAGATTGGAATCGTACTCTGGAATTAGTTGAAAGCGAGCTTAACCCAGCAAAACCATTAGGATTGAACATTGTAACTCCAGAGAAAGACATTCTGGAATTTTTAGATAATCAGAAGTCTAGATTGAATGCAAGAGAAATGAATCGAAAGGCAAGATCGGATTTAGCTACAATATTTCGTAATTACCAAAACAATATGAAAGATATGGTATGTATGCCGCACTAAAAAAACAATGACCCGTTGGTTGACTATACGATTTTATACGATGGTACTCGAATTGCGAACGAACTGGATATACTAATCCGACATTAGATAGATCGATTTCATGGGCTAATACGCTCAAGAATATGATAGAAAAAGTTAAAAGAAATAAGAAAAAATCACTATAGACTTTACAGGAACTAGCATTCCAAACATCGGCGCAGTTGACAGCAACAAACGTGCATTATGAGAATCAGCTATACATCCACCTACTCAAAAGAAATTCCAACGCCGTGGTTTACACGGAGCAAGCAGACGGAAGGGATATGGCCAGACTCGAGCGAACCTCATATCAAGAACAATAACGATAAATCTCGTCCATCCAAAACAATTGATCGTAAAGGTAAGAAATACTATAATCTCCATGATAAAAAGCATCGACATCTGAGTGGTATGGTAAATACTGCAGATGGGCTGAAACGAGCGGGGAGTCCCGGATCAAGTCTCTCAATGTATTTAGTGGATTGTTAAAGAATGAAGGGATAGACACAGAAGAGAAGAATATTGCTGATTGTGGCAAACGTCGGAAATTCCGATATCGAACCATTTCGCGACAGATCTTGGAAGTACAGTTAGCGCAGTACATTGAATAGAAGAATTCGACAGACAAGCAGTCGAAACTGCGTGATCACCTTTTTCAGTCATGTGCAAAGACAAAAAATTATACACATTTACTGAGCTTCCGCCCATCTGATATGCTTCTTGGATTTGAAGTGATACGTTTTGCCTCTAAGTTGGTATTGACTACAACATCCACATGTAACTTTTTCGCTGAGCCTCTCTTTATGAAGC
>JAADVW010000858.1:0-14007 GCA_023335875.1 Elongisporangium prolatum
AAACGCTATTTTATCAATCTGGAACCTTCACACGCTCCTAACGACATCAAAACTGTTGGAGGCATGGTCTCCATCGCCCGTGGTGCTGGTCGTGCTTGGTTGGCAATGCCGAATGGTACTCCTATCGACATTGAAAAGGCTATTTACGCACCTGAAGCCTCACGCAACTTGCTAAGTTTCTGCGACTTACGCAAGAACGGCCTACATGTCGCTATGGCGATATCACGTGACGGGAGCGAGAGTTTTCAGATTGTCAAGAACGACGGCCAAGTCGTCGAAGAGTGCGTTGACAATGGGAATGGCTTGTACTTATTTATCATTAAATTAGGAACTAGGTATTGTCGTAAAACGTCCGATCAGAATTCTTAATAAAAAAATCTGTGGAGTCACAAGGCGTGTAGACGGCACTTAAGCCGTCTTCACCTGTTTCGTTGGCCGCTGATGGGGGGAGAATCGCGGGTGGATCGGCGGAGGATATTTCTACTCGCGATACCGGTGTTGTCTTCCTTGCTGGGGTTGTGAATCCCAGCCCACAAACTCGCGCGCGGACGAAGAACTGCCTTCCACGGACGCGTTGAAGCTCACAAAGAGCTCTTGCGCTGGTGAATCTGGTCACCAAGCGCGCCTTGCCTTCAAATGAGGCGGGAGAATGAACTCGACCGACCTCGCCTTGATCGTTTAACGTGCCTTACGTTCCGGGCACGGGTCTTGGGTGGTGAGTTACCGCAAAGGCCAGCAGCCACTTTGCCTTTAAAGACGAAGGGACACTTGTGTGGAAGAGCGAAAATCGATAACTGTATAACTACTTAAGCTTTCCTATATACCCTTTTGCATGCCTATACAAAGTTCAAGATACTTCTCTTTTACCTTCACGAAACTCCCCTTGCGACCTTCGCGGCAGTCGTTTCTTCTTAGACCCTCAGGTCTTCCTGGCTTCCATAAAAGATCTCCCGCCTTTTCATCCCTGCCCCGGCTTTGTACCGAACTGGTATGTCACTTTGGCGCGGTGTTACTACCACGGGCCAGACCGGTTCGACCCAAACCGCTCTTGTGTTCCTAACCGGGCCAATCCTGACCGGACCAGGACCCAAAGAAGTGCACCTCCTCGACCATGTCAGACCCTCACACTAATTGGCCAAAATATCCGAATTAAGCACAATGATTGGCTAAATCCTTCGTTTGGCCACGTCACAGAGCAGCGGACCCTGATTGGCGGGATTTTGACCACCCATTTTACCATAATACTGTGGGTTCCATTCAAAATTTCCGAGCACGGTTCGTTCAATCAAACCAATCCGGGAATCGATCCCCTGCATTGGAGGATATTTTATATCGACTTAAGGTATTTTTGGGCGTGCTCCCAGCGGCGCACTTCGAGATCAAACGGAGATGAAGGAGCGCTCGTGTCGCGCCTGAGAGCTCTAATTTGTTGTATTTGTACGCAAGGTTCTTCCTTGAGTAGCCGAGGTGGTAGACCGTGATGGCGCGCGCAAGTTGTCGCAATGCCGCTTCCTCCATCTTTGCTGTTGCTAACTGTAGGATGGAGGAGTGTTTTCTCGAACCTCTATGTGATTGGTCAAATATAACGTATTTAAACCAATAGAATTGCCAGATCGATTTGCGGACGGCTCCCCAAACCGACCATTTTGAGCAGATTTTGGCGGAATTGACAATTTAAAATCCTAGTTTGTTGATGCCTGAGTATTAGCCACCTATCTGTGCATCACAGAGTGCTCCCTGTTTTTTCTAACCTGTATTCGAATAAAAAGTTTACTGGAACAATTGCGCAAACTTTAAATGCATTAAAGCTCTTCTATTAATAAGTGCAGAGCTGCTTCAGCTTGAGATGTTTATCACAACTAAAGCATAATCATTTCATTGAAGCTTACGCTTTGCTTATCGTTGAAGTACAGGTGGAACCTCAACCACCAATCAAAGCTTCGGCGGATAGATCACGTATCGTCAGGCCGCTGGTGAATGTAGTGGATTGAAAACGCATTGTGTAATAGCCGCAGATCAGACAGGACTGGTTTGAAAAGGAATGTGAAGCACGTGGGAGTGCTTCTCAGACTTAGACCCTCTGTTAATCACTCATTATCTGCTAGGTAACCTTTGGTTTTGGCAAAGGAAGTATGACTCTTTTGCAGATACTGCCGTGCGTTGCACGGCTGAAGATCTGGATTTTAATACTGGGGTTGTAAAAAAATGTAGTATGTCCAGCTACTGAGGATTTAATTCCAAGGTCGCTTTCGCTAGCTGCATCCGTTCCTCTTATGCATTTTTAAATGTAGACTCTAGGTATCTTTGATCTTTTTCATCTCAACCTTATAAATGGGCAGTAAAATTTCTGTGTGGGACAAATCATGCATATGGGCTTTGACATGACAATTCCATGGTGCTGGATTTCAGCCATTCACTGTGGAGATCGCCCACATGTCTCATCAGTATTACATTAGCTAGAAAGATTGTTTTGTGCAAAGCCACCCTCTGGGCGGCTCAAGGTTTTTCCTCTGGGTAATTCTCCCATATTACACTTCTGGTTTCTACCAAAAACTAACAGGTTATGTGTCCAGGACATCTTCCGCTCGGCAGTCGCAGACGAAGAGGCCGTAACCAAGACCGACGCATCGTGCCGTGACGGCATCGTCGAGAACGAAGCCATACCTGCTCACGCAGTCGCTCAAACAGGCGATCTCAATCTCCTCCTCTTCACAGACCTCATGCAACAGTGATGAAATGGAGCTCAGACAAGTGTCTGGATGGCTCCAACTACTCAGCCTGGAAAGTAAAGATCAAATCGCAACTTCAAGCGCGGGATCTCTGGGGTATCGTGATCGCAAGCGAGCAGCCCAGACAGGAGTCAAGAAACTGGAATGAGTTCTGGCGAAGAGAGTCAGAAGTCAAAGCATTCGAACTTGACACGCTAAGCGACGCGATAGTGACCAGCGTAGGCGGCAAAATGTATGCGTACGAAGTGTTCATTATCTCGGGAGCACCTACGAAGCAAAGAACTCGGGTGACTTAGTGGCGCTCCACGAGAAATTCGTGTCACTGAAGTATCACGACGGCTATGATATGGCTGAACACCTGAATCGACTAAAGACATTCGCGGACAAGCTTGAGCGACAGACGAAGGCAGTCGATGAAAAGGAGAGAGTATGTCAGCTCTTAAGTAGCCTTCCGAATTTGTGGTCTCAGTTTAAGAGCGTCTACTTCACGCAAGACCATCCGCTTGCATGGAGCAGCATGGAAGGCGCAGTCATGGCTGAGTACTCCAGAAGGGAGCAGACTCAGCGAAACCAGACAACAGAGTTCGGCGCAGCAATAGCTACTGCAAGAGACGAAGAGCTGCAGGTTCAAGCGGAAGCCTTTGTCGCTGCAAGACAAGAAATCAAGCCAGGATTCAGCTCTCAGCGCCCTCTGCCAAAGGCTCCGCAGCAAGGGCAGCCTCAGGCTCAAGGAGAACAGCTGAAATGCCTCTACTGCGGCAAATAGGGACACTCGGAGCCAACCTGTAGAATGAGGCTTCGGCACAATCAGGAACGCGGTAGTGATGGCCATAGTGACGGCCATACAGCAGCAGCACAATCCGAACAATCTGCATTGACCATTGAAACATTGCCGATTCCTTTTAACGAAATATAGGGCATGACTGTCTCTAAACGAACCACAAGCGAGCAGTCAACGCAAGGATTGATAGACTGGATCGTGGACTCGGGCTGCACTCAGCATATGTGCAGCGAGCGAGCAATATTTCAAGCCCTGGATACCGATTGCAACACCATTGTACGAGTCGCTACCAACGCTATTGCTACTGTGGAAGGAGTTGGATCAATCCGTTTGAACGCAAAGCTCGACAATTGAAAGCCAGGTGTCATATGGCTCGCAAACGTGCTCTGTTTTCCTCAACTGCGCATGGACCTGCTCTCCGTGGTACAGGCAGCAAAGGAAGGAACCAGCTTCGACTTTCATTCGAACGTTGGCACATGTACAAGCCCGGCATACACGAGCTACGCGAATTCGGATCTCTATGCTATGTACACTTGCCAGGCAAGATCAAAGCCACTAGGTCGACAACCACAAACTCTTGAATGTCCAAGAAGCGTTAGAAGCTAGATACGAGAGCTGTCCGAGGGATATTTGTCGAATACACAGGGATGGCATGTAATGAAATGTGGTGCCAACACCATCATCACCAGCATTCACGTCACGTTCGACGAGACCGACACTGATGCGGCCACCGAAATCAAGCAAATCGAGTTCGCTATACTCACTTTCTGCACAGAAACCATGTTCGACTAGTACTCGCGAACTGCAACGCGAACTGTTGACCTACTCTTCTACCGACAACTGCCAGCCGAAGAGAAGCCGATAGCTAATGACGTGCTGCTGCTTGACGACTTCATCTCCGGCTTCGACGTGAACTCCCTAAATGTCGCAGTTGCAATGTCAGTAATGAATGCGTACGCTCCAGCAGCTGCGCCGTGACTAGACTAACCACGTTGGTCAGCCCACCAATGCTTACCAGCTATAGCCACAATCCTATTATACGACCAACACGGGCTCAAAAGCAAGCCGAAGCCTTAGTCGCGATGGAAAAAGTTAACCGTAAGCATTTTATTGCAGCAGCCGCAGCTCATGGCATGGGCAGCGATACGTTGACGGACACCGAAGCCATGAACAGCTCATTAGCAAGTGACTGGAGAACCGCAGTCGAGCGCGAAGGCGCAGCACTCCGACAGAACCAGACCTGGAAGTTGGCTGCAAAGGCTGAAGCGCACAACAAGAAAGTCCTGCCTAGGAAGTGGGTCTTTAAGATTAAGTACAACGGAGACGGCTCAATTGAGGGTCACAAAGCACATCTGGTTGTATTAGGCTGCCGTCAAGCAAAAGACGAAGACTACGACGCTATATTGATCCTGTTGTGCGACTCGAGTCGCTGCGAGTTCTATTGGCGATTGTGTGCATTGAAGACCTGCATTGTGAGCACATGGACATCGAGACCACCTTCCTGAACGGCGGACTCGAAGAGGAAGTCTGTATGCACCAGCCTCAAGGACTGGAAGCCGAAACAAGATGCAAATGATATTCAACCTCCTGAAGAGCTTGTGTGGGCTTAAGCAGCTCCTCGCGCCAGGCATTTAGCGGTGATTAAGTCCTGATAAGGAGCGGCTGTGAGCCACTTTAGTGTGAAGCGTGCATCTATATCAAACGAAATGAGACTACCAAAAATATTGATATAGTCGCTATCTATTGATATAGTCGCTATCTATGTCGATGACTTGGTCTCGTAGCGAAGCTACCAGCCACCATAACGCGAATGAAAACCGACATCTCAGCAGAGTTCAAGTCTAAAGCGCTTGGCTCCATTCGTTTGATCCTCGAAATGACCATCAAAGATATCGAACACAGCGCTAGATGTGGATCAGCCCAGCGTCTCCACTGAGCGTATCACAGACAAATTCAACATGAATCAAGCACACCCAGCAAACGTACCATCAGTACCACGAAACAAACGGCGTCGACCAGCTGAAAACCCAAGTGGCGATGTAATGACGGAATTGGCCGCAAAGCCATTCCGTCAGGCAGTAGCAACTTTATGTATCTGATGATTAAAAGTAGACCGGATCTAGCCTACAGCGTGCAAAATGTCAATCGATTCCTGAACGCCTATGGTAAACCTCATTGGCTAGCAGTGAAACAGAAACTCCAGTACGTCAAGAAGACGAGCAGTCACGAACTCGAGTTCAGCTGAAACAAAGTGATCCTGAGCGCTTACATTGACGCTGAATATGCTGCGATGAAGACGAACGATCAGTGTCTGGATATGTTACAACGATTGGGAATTGTGCATATATTGTGCACTCACGCGGAGCAGCAGAAAGCGGCTGACATTTGCTCAATCCACTGCAGAAGCCGAGTACATTGCATTAACTCACTGCTCACGTGAGGTTCTATTCCTGCGGCAACGGATGAAAGAGCTCGGTTACGAGCAGCCAGCAACGATGATTTCTGAAGACAACCAAGCCTGCATTGCGATTGCAGAGAATCCGACCCAACCCTCTCGCACGAAGCATATTGATGTGAGATATTACTTCGTACGAGAGCACGTGCGAGCTCGACATCTAAAGCTCGAATACCTGCAGTCGCGAGAGAATGCAGCCGATAGATTCACGAAGGCTCTAGCGCGAGATTTATTCAAATATCTCCGTTCCAAGCTGGTCGTTATGTCGGCTACCGATGGCTCCACAACCGGGGGAGCTCCGATCAAAGTAGAATCCAAAAGGTAATGACGGCAAAACACTATAAGAGTCAAAGAAAACCAAAATGCATGCGCTACCGGACGCGGCAAACGGATGTCACTGTTGCGCCTTCGGAAGTTGTAACGAGGCGAGGTGGCTTGTTTGGTAGAACGCACATTGAAAAGTGATTCACTTCGAGCGGTGCTTAGTTTGCTGTTGCTACATCTAAGCCGCCACTAAGTATCTTGCACTTCTTTGGCGTACGCGCTGAATATTATCCATACGTCGACTAATCACGCTTCAGTATCTTTATACATCATAAGCAGACCTACACGTCACGTACTACTAGTTATCTAATTGGCTATAGGCTTTGGGAGATATTCTACAAGACGTAATCAACTGAATGAATGTGTATGCCATGAGTGTAGGTGGTATACGTAATTCTCAGAATGTTTACGTATGCCATGAGTGTAGGTGCGATTGTGATCCACATCCTTACAGAAGTCGCAAGAGCTTGGGCAGGACGCAGCAAACGACTAGTCACTGCAGCGCGTCCTAGAGCTCGCTCAGGATCTCCATTGAGCTGCACCAAACGGTTAGTCACTGCGTACTCTCTAGAAACGTGTGACCGAGGGGCAAACGGCTGTCACTTCAGCACTCTTAATCCTGGCCAGGAACGGAGTCGAAGCTCCTGAGAGCCAAGCAGGAATGCTGGTGCTCACATGGATGCAGTAATCAATCGATATCTTGGTCAGAAACGGCTACTGGCGCTTGAGAGCAGAGCAAGCAAGGCCGTGCTCGACATGAACGCAGTGCTACTAACTCTAATGCATGTATTCGTAGGCCCTCCACAGTGCAGGCTTCGGATGAGTGTTGGATTTCAGCCCATCACTGTGGAGATTGCTCAAATATCTCATCAGCAGTACTGTAGCTAGAGAGGTTGTTTTGTCCAGAGCCACTCACTGGGTGGCCCCATAGTATACTTATGGTTTCTACCAAAAACTAACACATAGATCCATGACGTTATTTGACGAAAAAAACGATGGTAGTATCACTCTTTATCCACTTGGCCTCATCTGGAGATGGGGATCAAGCCATTGAGCAAATCGAAAACTACTATCTATGGATAGCCGTTCTCAAAAATCGCGAAAATGACTGTGTAATATTGAAGTTATGGTGTCCATTGGTGAAAATCGCCTGCGACCATTTGTCAGGTATCATCAGACGACATCTCTCCTTTTCACCTCATTGAAAAGGCCAATCAAATTTAGCATTGCGGGTATTTGATTAAATCTTATTGGGTAGAATGAAATACCTCAAAGGAGTTTTACTTTATTTGACAATTTGTGAGAAATCTGAAAAATCTGTTTTAGCTGGATGGTTTTCAGTGGTTTTTTAAGGTCGCAGCTGGTAACACGGTCATGATTTCATATAATTTATAGTGGTTATAAATTTGCTTATTTCTCAAGCTAAAAACGAATAAATGAACTGACCCCATTGCAAAACTTGTCACGATATGAAGAGAATCATGTGAGCAAAAAACCACCCAAAATACTCTTGATTAAAATCCAGAGAACAAGTCAAACGGGTGTTTCTACACTATTGTTGGTCAAAGCATTATACCGGTTGTTCGTTTTATGCACAAAAGTTGCAGCCACTTAAGCAGTCAGAGTCGACTGCGGCCACTTGGTAGACGACCACGCAATGGGCTGAATGGCAGTCTTCACAGCTCCGTTGTTGGCGCCATCGTAGTAGTGGAAGATGTAGTACCACTGCGAGCCCTCAATGTAGACGTCACCGCCACCAGGGCCGATGTAGTTGCCGTTCTTGGCCAGGAAGCTGGTGCCACCGCCGCTCGAGAGACGCACGCCGTTCTCATCCACGAACGGTCCGTTGGGCGACGTTGAGCGACCGACATGAGTGCTGTAGGTACTGGCGGTGCCCTTGCAGCATGAGTCCCAGGAGGTAAAGATGTAGTAGTAGTCGCCGTGAGCAAACACAGACGCGCCCTCGACAGCGTCAGGGCTGGCACGCTTGGCCACATTGTAGACCGTCTCGGTGGAGGAGATGGCAGCCGTGAGCGACGTCATCTTGACTGAGGCCACGCCGCCAAAGAACGAGCCAAAGGTGAGCCAGAGCTGGCCACTGTTGTCGCGGAAGACGTTGGGGTCAATCGCGTTGTAGGTTGAGCCGGCCTTAGACGAGTAGATCTTGCCGTGGTCTACCCACGAGCTGGCTACACAGGGCGTTGTCGAGGAAGCCACACCAATAGCGGACACCTGCGTGCCGAAGCCCGAGACAGCGTAGTACATGTAGTACGTGCTGCTGGAGGCTTCCTTGAAGATCTCTGGCGCCCAGACGTTCGTGGCAGCCGTGTACTGGCTCTTGACCCATGCGGGCACAGCGATCGTGCCGGCGTCAGCGTAAGTGCCGCCCATGGGGGAAGACGCCGTGAGCTTCTTGACGCGGATACCTCCAGGGTTGGACGTGGTCTGGCCGAGACCTGTGCCAAAGGCGCAATAAGTGTTGGAGCCATACTTGGTCAGTGTCGGGTCGTGCAGATCCGAGACGGTCACAGGGGCCGAAGCAGCAGCGTCGACGCTGGTCATCGAGGCGGCGAGAGCCGCGACGGCAGCCATGATACTCCAGATACGAAGAGCCATTGGCCTTGTTTAGTGGTTGCGCTTGCTCGCTGAAGGGACGGACGATTGGGAACTGAGTGTCTGGGCTCGCTGTTGATGCCCGGCTGAGTCGGTACTGTACTGTACGCACGCGCAAATGCGATCAAATCGGAAAGGCGAGCGCCACGTTGTGATTGCGGCGCAGCGCAGCTGGATGGGACGAAAGCGGCTGGCAATTCTCTCCCAACACAAAAAAAAAGATGGGGAAGCAGCCAGCCGGTCTATGCATAGTAATATACAGCTACTGTGTATCTATGGTAAAGATTCATATACTTATATGACAGATTGTAAAGTGAATCGTACATTTGTACTGACTCCTTGTTGAGAATAAACACAGCTCAACAAATATAATGCAATTGTTCTAAACTCGACACAATCAGATCTTTTTATACAGTACTGTGTCTTGGTTCCTGGCTCATGATGCCATTTTTCGTGTGGCCTTCAGCCGGACCCTCAGTCACAATTGGCATGACTCTCCATCAAGATGGTAAGCTAGCCACTTGTCTCGTAGCATTGCTTCAACTTTGCGCGACATTCTCCAAGCGCAGATGGGAGTTGATGCGTGTACAGTACGGTGCATCTTGCAGTAAAGCCACGATCTTAGCGTGAGTGGCACGTTGCTGTCTCCTGTGCGCGTACTGTATGCTTACTCAGGCACAAACAACCTCTTCGGTAGCATGACTTGCGATTGTCATCCAAAGATAAATGCTGGCATTTCCATGCAGAAAATAGCCGAGGCACCGAATGGCTATTAATAATTAAACCTTGATTGCTGATAAACAAACGATCTGTGACCAGTTCGATCAGCCCCCTCCCTGCGCTTCCTCGTTCAAAGTAGGGATGAGCAACCAGTCGACTTGATTCATAAATCTATGGTTGGAGACCCATGAAGCAGTCACATGAAGCAGCCTCGATCATCCGCGACTCTTGTGATTAGTGTTTGAAATAGATAATAATTGATCTACACTATTAGCGAAGAAAACCTCTTTAATAGAGATATTTAATAGCCGTTTCACTCAGAGCACCAAGCCTGCCTGCGGTCGCGATTGCTCTCGCTTGCAAAGCGCTCATGGAAGAGATGGAGCGGCTCCCAACTACTTGTCTTGAAGGAGTTGCAAAATCGAATAGAGTACACTCTGGACTTCAAGGGGGGAGAGTGACAGGTGAAGATCCAACCCGATTGGACAGAAAGTCGAATGCATAGAGATGCGAAAATGACAAAAGCTGGTACAATCAAACTTATTTGGACAGAGATGATGCATGAGACAAAAGTTCGTACAGTACAGGTACACTCGAAGGTTGGAATGCCACTAACACCTTCAATACGGCCGAGCACTCGAGCCCAACGCTTTGTTGAGAGCGCGTCGGTCGTCAAGCACGGACAATACTATAAGGATTATTGCTTGCGTGTTCTTGAAGAGTATGCCAAACTTTAGCGGGTCACTAGCCACGATCGAAAACGTCCGCGAAGTCATGCAGGACCAGAATGAGATTTTCGTGGCTGATCAATGGAACTCGATTGACGATGACGAGACGGAGTGTCGAACGGCAAAGGACCGTTTTGGGTCCTGTTTGGGTGTCTCAGTCTTGGTCAAGATTCACGGAATGTCGATGAATAGCAAAACCTGGCGCAAACTATTGCCGAAGCAAACCAGTGCTGACCAAAACATTTTCTATGGCGAGTTTGGCGTCTGGCTGGAGCATCATCCGGACATTTTTACCGAGCATGAAGATGAATTGGCGCTCTTGAGTAGCAAAGTCCCGCTGCTGCTGTCTGTGTTTGCGCGCGTTTATCATGAAGGTCATGATTGGCAACGCGTTGTGCACGATGTCCAGCAAGACGAGATTGTGGAAGACTGGGCGCGGTTGCTCGCGACGTTTTATGAACATATAGACGGGGATCTGGTGTGGAAGGTGTGTACGCTATCGATTGATGAGACGCTCGAGTCGAAGATTGTGGATCATCGCTTCTTTTATAGAGATCGCATTCGTGGGTTCCGTGTTACAAGCGAAATCGCACTGCGATTGCTTTATCGTGTATGGTCGAAAAATCGGCGGCTGATGCTTTACTGACGCGATGGCCCGAGCTTTTGTCGCGTCCGTCAAACACATCGGTTCTTGGCTTCAATGTGGAAGAAATAATCAAGGCTCAAATATGCCACCAAGGTGTGGCTGGAATATATCCTCTACCAAAAGACAGAATCATCAAGAGAAAGCGCTTCGAGCCAAGGACCGAAGAACAAACGCTTAATCAAGCGATTGAAGAAAAAATTATAATTCGTGGTGGATCCTCTTGGACCCACAAATCTTCAATTATGCTGGTGTCGATATGATTCTGGTCACCGACTCACCGCTTGTTGGCATCAATGTGACGATTGCCAAGACCCATTCATCGCTGGCTCCGTTTTTCAGCTTGTAGGAACCCCTTGCAGTATCGAAGATATGGCGATTAAAGGATTATTTATTGCCCCAGATAATTTTGCACATAACCTTGCTGAGGGATGTCTACTAAAGATTGTGGCAAAAGGTCGAGAGTAGACTGGACCCATCACCCATTCGAGATTTTACGTGCAAATGCAATACTATCAATAGTTGTGGTACGAAGCGATGCAGTTGTCGACGACATAGAAAGTTGTGCAGCCCTTATTGCAAGTGCCATGCGTGTATGAACGCAACGTCAGCGTCATGAGCACAAAGCAGCAGCTCTTGGCTTTTGACGATGGCAAGATTTCACTCGTGGTAACAGGTAATCTGAATTCAGTGGTAGGTCAGATGTGGTGGTAAAGAATATATACTAGATTTGATTGGGAATGTCATTTGACGAGCAACGGCTGCGCTGGGGACTATAATTCACTTATGCTATTGCTCTACTCGCAACCAGAAACTTTTCTGTCTGATCTTGGATGAGATCAAGGTGCCAAACCAAATCCCCTGGAAGTTAATCAACTGTTTGATCCTAGTGTTCCGTGTTGTCCTATCCGTCCTGTCCCAATTGAGCAAAATATTTTGGCGTAGGACGGCTACAATGGCCGATTATTCAGCCAACAATTCCCTACAATTGGGAATGTAGCACACAAATGGCTCAACTCCGTATATGTTCTTGATCGGATTTTTCAACAGCAGCAGCACCAGCACGGCCAGCATGTGCGACTTGCCATATCCAATCGTACCCGCCACATTCACCGTAATTAATCGCTGTCTCAGCCACAGACCAGCAATTTTATCATACGACGCCTTCAAGCTCGGACCGAGCTTGATACTTAAAAAAAGCACACTCATTAAGCTGAAAGCGATTCGGTGCGGTCAAAAGTAACGGAAACGGCAACTCCAGCAAAGACTCAATGTTGAAAATCGCATCACAGTTGGAGTTTTGAATCGCGCTCATCAACTGATTTGCCTCGGTGGTCAATGAAATTTCGTACGCAAGACGAGCCCTTTTAAATCCAGAGAACGTGGCAACCGACTGTGCTGTCGGAACCAGAGTTCCATTAAGATGTGAATCTCTTCTTCTCCGGGCTGGAACCGAGACCCAAGCAACTCCGGCTTCGTGAGCTTCCATGTTGAGTGCATCTTCTTATAAACAGTGTCGATCTTTCCTCGCAACAAGGCGTCCACATTGTCGTCATCCTTCACCCACTTGGCTTCGTCGCCTTGCATCTTCCGCGCTAAGTACAGCGTTATGTGTCGCGGCGCAAATGCGTGCTGCTCGGTGCTCACGACACCCGCAATGGCTTTCTGCAGCGCACTCACTTTCGCATTGCGTGCGATCTTCACGGAAAACACGTTCCTTCGCCATACATACCACACCACAGCTCCACGTCGTCCATGTTTCCTTCTCATAATTTTCGAGACTGCGAGAATCGAGAAGAAACAGCAAATTTAATACCCTCCTCAAATCGATAAAGAGGACGAAGCCACCCAGGAACACAAGGTACCAGAGCTGGATAAGGCCTCGACGGAATTTGCGCTTGCGGCCGCGGCTGGCATGACCACAGATGATGACACTGAGTACTCTGTCAACTTGACTTGGCTTCATCGCCTGAGCAAAACCCAACCCAGGGTCTTCATGATCGCAAGTCTGCAAGTCCCAGCGGCAGCGAGCACGTGAAGGAAAATGACGAGACTGTGACGCCTCGTGAAAGATACGCACGCTGAAGAAGGTATTGCGTCGCGTCTGCGCGATCGTGTGTCTCCGGGCACAAGAGCAGCCCTCGTGACCGAACGAGCGAGCTTGGACCCATTATTCGCAGCCGCCTGCGCAAGAACATTAAAAGCTTTTTTACTCGCGACCGCACAAAAGTCTACGATGCTGAAGATTGGAGAGGCACCATCGTCCCATGGCAGCAGTGATTCCTACGGTGGGTTCAAACGTGTCAACCGACGACGTCACAAGATGTCTCTATCTAATTTCCCGCTTGCTGCTATTGCACGCAAGAAGATGATTTCTTACGACGAATATGAGGGCCTCGCGAAGCAACTGCGTAAGTGGTACCAGCATCATCGGCGGCGTTCGGTATTGATGGAATTGCCAGCATTGGAGCCTCGACTGTAGTCAGTGCCAGCCAGCACCGGTGCCGCAGTCTCCAAAAATGTATACAAATCCGCCGGTGTTTCTGTGAACACTGGTGCCAGTGGCAACATCGGGCGAAGTGACAGGATCAATGGCGGTGTTACTAATTGAGTGTTAGGCTCTGTATCTGTTAGAGTCATACCGTCTGGACACGTTTGACGAAGACCACGACGACCTCGACTTCGGTCACGTAATCTAGCAATACCACGTAAACGTCCAAGACAAAAAAACAACCAGGCGAGTTTAAACAGGCTTTCGTTTGTAAATGTGTTCCATCCTGAAGTCCATATCAAGCATTTTTCAGCTTGCCATCTCATCAAATCTTGATTGCACGTTGGCTCTCCCAGAGACTGGAAATAACAAATGAAAAATGCATTTTCTACGCCATTTCACCAAATAGTCTTGACCAATCGATTGTGTAAATTATAGCAAAGCAGATTCTCTTTACTATACCTGCCAGGACAAGTTTTTCCTGCGTAAATACACGCATTAAGAACAACACTCCACTGAACAC
>JAADVW010000859.1:0-14002 GCA_023335875.1 Elongisporangium prolatum
CTTCTTGCGCTTCTTGGGGAGATTCACCCATAGCTGTAGGCCATGCGCTCGCTCTTTACTGGCGGGCATTTCAGCATGAACAATGCCACGACCAGGCGTCATCCACTGCAGATCTCCAGGACGCAGTTCGCCCTTGTTGCCTAGAAAGTCTTCGTGACACATGTGGCCCTTGGACTTCGGCAGCATGTAGGTGACAGTCTCAAAGCCACGATGCGGGTGGTCTGGGAAGCCACCAGGCAGACCGACATTGAATTCGTCCAGCATAAGGAACGGGTCCAGTTGAGGTAAACACCGAGACCCGAGCGATCTGCGAACAGAAGCGCCAGCTCCTTCAGTGTGCTCGAGAGCAACGAATTTGCCCTTGATCTTGCGACCTGTGAATGCCATGGGCGTCTCTTGCTTGTCAAAAGCGAGAATGACCTGACGGTCTCGGGTGAGCCACATATCAATTGTTAAAGGTAAATGTCTACTTAAATCTGACTGTACTAAGCTTCATTCTGCATCGGATTAAAAAGGGTATGGATATACGTAGGTTTGTTGATGCTATCTTGCCGTCTACGTCACCATGGACTAAACCAATCTCTTTGGCAGCCAATCCCACGTGGCACTGGACAAGATGAGGTAATCCTGCGAGTGGTAATCATGCTTTGTTGAGCCTAATCATGCTTTCCTGGATATCTTCATTTGGCATTTTCGAACTCTTTAACCAAATGATAGCTGCAATTAAAAGCTGCGGCGGTTGCCGATCTCCGACTGCCACGTATCTGCGTTCTCGAATCCATTCTCAGCGTTCGTGAAATCCTCGATCGTTTGGCGGATGTCGGCCTTGTCTGCCATGACGAAGGGTCCATGTTGGACCACGGGCTCGTTCAGAGGCTGGCCAGAGATGAACATAAACTCCAGTCCATCGTCTTCCGAGGCTTCGATCTCGACGCGGTCGCCTTCCAACTCGAGCACAATTGCCTGGTGCGGCTTCATCTTCTCACCGGCGCAGAATCCACTGCCTGTTAGCGTGTACAGGATCACATTATGTCCCTCGGGAATACTGTGGGAAAGCTTGCCTCCTTTTTGCAGGATGAAGTGAATGTATGTCACGGGCGCTTCGGTCTCAATCGGGCCCTTGACGCCCAGCGCTTCGCCAGCAAACACAATGGCCTCGATGTCATTCGCTTGATCGAACGCATGCGGTACGATGTCACGGCTGATCTCTTGGTAACGGGGTTCCATGAGCTTGCGCGCCTTCGGCAGATTGATCCACAACTGCAGCCCGAGCGCATTCTCCTCGCTCTCTGGCATCTCGGCATGCACAATGCCACGACCAGGCGTCAACCATTGGAGATCACCCGGGCGGAGCTCGCCTTGGTTGCCCAGGAAGTCTTCGTGGCACATGTTACCCTTGGAAGTCGGCAAAATGTACGTCACGGTCTCGAAACCGCGATGTGGGTGATCAGGAAAGCCTCCTGGAAGTCCCACGTTGAACTCATCCAGCATGAGAAACGGATCCAAAGATGGCAGCGCATACGAGCCGATGGAGCGGCGCACAGAAGCACCAACGCCCTCGCGTTGCTGGCGCGCAGTGAACCGAAAGGAGACGCTGCGGGAGCTGGAGCTGGCCATGCTGACTGAACGCAAGTGATCGTCCTGAGGTGGTCCGACGGTTGGCCAGGCTTGTCAACAGGGGAGGCTAACGACACTACGATGTTCTTTGAGTATAATGTTTAAAAGTATCTAATATATTGATTAAAGTATTCGGATCTTTGAAGATTTGCGCACTTCTAAGGAATATGCATTGTTGGAGGTGATTACTCCGTCAAAATCCAGCACGAGTACCGTACCTGTCACGTGGCTTCAATCACGCTAATCAATCCACGACGGACTGCTTTGCGCTCTAACTTAAAGCGCAAAAAAAGTCTTTAAGCATCTCGTGAAGTGCTCAGTGGTCTCTCGCCTTGTTGCCATATTTGGTCTCACTGCATCTATGCCGAAATACTACACTGTACTAAAAGTCTTGCTAATTTTAGCGCTAGCATTTGATTTGTTTTTTGCTGTTGGTCAGTATTTCATGGTTTTAGCCATATAAGAGACCTGCCATAGAGATAATCACAGGCCACTTTATAATTACAACCACCATCCGTTTTATATACTGGGTATTTCTAACTTAATAAATAATTTTGATTTTAAATCAAATTGGTAGAACACCTTTTAAACACCAAAGACAATCATTTAGGCGTCGTAGTGCCACAACGGCTGATGAGTGACAAGAAGATTGTGAAAGCTGCCCCACTGTCTTCAATACGGAAGATGTCATACTGATATACAGTATATAAGTGATTCCGAATCGATCAAGCCAGAATGGATCACGTGTCGAAGGTGAGCAGCGAAGGCCCTGTAGTTTGGTTGGCTGCCAACACATAGCAACACATAGCGATCTGCCTGATTCGTTCTGCGTATATGCCTGAAAGATTTGTCAGGCAACTCGGACGGTCGCTGGGCGAAGTCGACTGGCCGATGACGCTGCAACGGAATATGGATGGATCAAATGAAGCCAGGACACTGGTCAATTCAGCTGTCCAAAGTTGTGAGATACGGTGACACTCATAAGTGTCGGTCAGTTTTCAAGCTGGAGTCTCCTTCGTATACATCAAAGTCGATTGTGTGAGGATACTTCGTCCACATATATACAGTACCAAGCACACAAAACACCATTTGTCAATCTGATTCCTCTTTGCTGGAGTAGTTAGGTCTGGCCATAGAAATACAATGTATTTCCAAACAAGCAGACTCAGAGACAAACCTGATTGGATCAGTGGCCAATGCTCGGAGTCCACTTACGCGCATTCTCAAATCCGTTCTTCGCTTCCTGGTAATCGGCCATAGTTTGGCGAATCTCCGCCTTGGTGTTCATGACAAAAGGACCGTACTGAACGATCGGCTCGTTCAACGGTTTGCCGGAGATGACCAGGCACTCTAGTCCATCGTCTGTCGAGATCTCGACTCCGTCGCCTTGAACTTCCAGTACACACGTTTCGTGCGGAGCAGCAGTCTCGCCAGCGACATGTCCGCTTCCCGAGAGCACGTACACGAACGCATTGTGGCCTTCTGGGATCTCGTGGGATAGCTTTCCGTTCTTCTGGAGGATGAAGTGGATGTACGTCACAGGCGCTCCGGTGTTGATTGGACCCTTCACACCAAACGCTTCTCCTGCGAACACCAGCGCTTCGACTCCGTTCTCCTTATCGAAGGAGTGTGGAACAGAGTCACGACTGACCTCTTGGTAACGCGGCTCTGTCATCTTGCGAGCCTTGGGGAGATTCACCCACAGCTGCAAGCCATGAGAGTCGTCAGTGGATGCAGGCATCTCATGATGAACGATGCCACGTCCAGCAGTCATCCACTGCAGGTCTCCTGGTCGAAGCTCACCCTTGTTGCCCAGGAAGTCCTGATGGAGAGCACGTCCCTTGGAAGTCGGCAGAATGTATGAGACAGTCTCAAAGCCGCGGTGCGGGTGGGCAGGGAAGCCAGCAGGAAGAGCCAAATGAGCTTCATCGAGCATGAGGAACGGGTCCAAGTTGCGGAGTTGGGAAGACCCAATGGAACGACGAACCGTAACACCGACGCCTTCGGCTTGCTCGCCAGCCACGAACTTGAGAGTGATCTTGCGCGGATGGATCATGATCGGCTTGGGTTCTTCTTTGGAGTGCTTCGAGTGCTGGGTGCTCAATTTAGAAATGGAGTAGTACTTTCACGTCATTCTGAGATAATTCGCTTATAATGTTGCTGACTTCAGAGGCGGCATTTGATCACGAATCTACTTATAACCATCGACGTGGCAGTGAGTTTAAGCAATCAGAGTGCGCAAACTTTCGAGTATTGGCCAATATCAACTTGTTTGCGCTCAACCGTTGACTAATCGAGGTATTAAATAGCACTATTGCTAGTAGTTGCCATGAATGGTTTACTCTCCTAAAGGAGAGAGAACCCACTGGCGCATGTATTTCCACGGATCTTGAACGAAAATTGGCAGTTCGCAAGGTATTGGAACAACGGGCCTTGCATTAATACGTCTAATCCATATTGCTTTGACGCGAAGAAATCAAGACTGGGGCTTCGATATCTAAGGTCGCCATGCCTACTGTAGTGATAGGTTCGGATTTGGTCTATGTAAACGGTTTACATTGTGAACCGACACCACGCGCTACGCTGCTGCGAGAGGGCGTAATTCACCATTCGGTAGTTGTCGGAATCCACTCTTGGCGCTCGATTCCTTGGCTTCCGTCCTCACGACGAAACAGCTACTCTGATCCTCCCCCTCACACAACACTGCTCTTAGTCAGTAGACGTGGTGCGCAGGTACACGTTCGTGCCTCTTCGACACACATGCAAGTCACCCAGAGTGCAGCCGCTGAACACGACATCTCCAACTACCACGGTACTGCATGTCCCGGTTGTCAGTTCAACCGTTGGCGCACTGCCGTCGTAGTTGGCTGCGGCGTTGAGTACCAGCGTGCCGCCGCTCTGCAGTGATCGGGCAAAATAAAATTAATAAAATCTGCTCGTGTTTGATTTGATTTAATAACCTGTAATAATGGAGGCCACACAACTGAGCAGTACAAAGATACGTGTACTAAGGAACGAACTCGAGCACCTGAGTCTCCTGGGTCTCGGTCACGTACGCGCGATGTTATCCATACTCGTCGCCCGGTGCAAATCTGCCTTTGCCAGCTTAACCTGATGGTGGACAGCTGACGCCTCTGCTCGCTTTCTCCCCGAAGGATCTCTCCAGCGTCAGCAACTTCAACTCAAGCCGACCGTCAATGCACTGTTGGCCTGTCGTTCTCGCCGTACACGCGCCTCACTGTTGCCTCCTCTTGCCGCTCTCACCCATGTCCGCGTCGCACACTAACTCCTGCCGCTGTCCTTCTCTTCCGCCATCCGTGTCCTCATCAGTGACCATTTGCGTCACGGCTCGCAGTCCATGCCTGCTTCTTGCCTGACTTGGCCGATGTCTTGAAGCTCCGTCGCCCGGCTGGTCTGCCCCTCGACGACACTGTGACGCACTAAACCACAACCCGTCCATTTGCTCTGTCGACGGCTGACTCGTTCCTGCTGCTGCGGACGTCGCCTTCACTACTGTCTCGCTTATCTTCCCGCTCTTCAGCGCCCTCAGCTTCGTAGCCGGTCGCTTCACTTGCCTCTTCCTGGTCATTGTTTGCGCCCACGCCTCGTCCTCTTGCTCTACGGTGCTTAACACCGAGAAACCCGTACCCGTCGTCTCTGATGATGCGCTCGCTTTCCGCTTGAGCTGCGCGCGCAGGCCGGTTGACTTCCTCCTTACGAACTGTCGCCCTTGCTCTTCGAGTTGCTCCTGGACTTGCTTTTTCACTTGCTCTTTCGTTTTGCTCATCGGCGCTTCCTCTCCTTCCTGCGCCACGAGTCGTGCTCTCCTGCTCTCTCCGGAGCTATTTCCCAACTGCTGCGGCCACTGGTTACCACATCCGCTGCGACTGCGGTCAATCCTGGCGCGCCTGCATTAAAACTCGCGCCAGCAGTCGCTGCCTCCTTGTCTGTTGCTTTGTTCTTTTTTTCTTTACGGGCTCCACTTTGGACTTTCGAACATAGGCTCTCTTTTGCTTTGGTGCCGGTGATGCGGACTCACCCACTTCTGCGACATCGCCGTCAATGATGATAATTACTGGTACCGGTCTTGTCATTCCCAGCACCTGCTCGAGCTGACGTTCGAGTCTATTACAAACCGATTATTGGTAATTCAAGAAAGCCGAAAAATATCAAACTGGGCCCGTGATAATTGAACTTACCATCCAGACCCATGGATTCGGACCACCCTGGAGTTGATTGGTTTGTGTGGACTGTCGGGGGTGGTTGGCAGTAAACACTTGCAGGGTCATTGTGGTCGTCGCTCGTTCTTCCGCCTCGCGTCTCCTTAGTCTCGATCTTGCCGCAGAACCCACATCACGATCACGTAGTGTCAAAACAATGCTTTATGGACTGCGGTGACGATGGTATCTGCAATTGCAACAGCTGCGGCACAAGCTGCAAACAAACCCCAAACTCCGACTACCACGGGGTGTTCGTGAGGGCCAGCGTCTCACATCCGGTTATAGGCCGGGTCACCCTCAGCTGGTCATACTGGCTCAAGGTCGCTCGACCATCGCGGCTTCAAAGACGATGGAGATCTACAAGTGGACAGAGTGTGTCGTTATGCGTAACTACGCGCTCGCTGAAGCCGACGACGCACTCACACTCACGCGCACCATGCTTCGTCTCGACCCAGACTCCGCTACATGGATCACATCGCAGCCAGGCCGGCAACAAGCTCGTGCAACTCATACGCGACTGATGTTCGATGGTTGGACGTGTTGTACTTCTCACTACGCTGCCATCTACGCTGTCTTTCTCCACGGACAGTGAAAATCCTGCTCGCCATCTCACCTGTCCGTCATGGGAGCGAGATGATCGAGGCGGTGTTGTACGGTCTACAACACAACAAGACGCGAGTTCTGCGTCGGCGCAAACCGGCCCACGAATCAAGCAATCGCGACGCGCTTGGATACGCTATCGTTGGCTGCGCCAGCCGTCGTTTTATCCTGGTGACCGGGTACTTCACTGCGCAACATTAAGCCCTGGTCGACGAGATGCAGGCGCCGCGCATCCAACCTCAAATTTCGAACAACAGGGCAATGGTTAGAGATCACACTCCGCTTAAGGCGAAGGTCACGTTTCGGTCTTCCACGTACAAGATGCTTGCTCTTTCCGTGGAGATCCGCGACGCGATCAAGATGGCGCTAAGCGTCGCCATCTACCTTCACTGATGCGTACCGGTTTTATCCTCAGTCGGAGGTTTTACGGTACTAGATAGATACGATAAGGGACAGAGCAGTTTTATTAGTTTAGGGATTTACGGGATGAGGGATCAACCGGGGCTCCAAAGCCACTAATCCACCGCTTTTGGACTTCCCCCTTCAACACCAAGTGTTTCTTCCTCCCCGTGCCGATTGCACGGTTCCTCTGCTAGCCGATCGGGCCATTCGAATCGAAACCGCCCCCTTGTGATTTGAGTGTGATCGCAAGTGGCTATGAACCCAAGTAACCGTGGGAAGATACCAAGCATCGTCTTCGACGGCGACGCGAGCAAGTGGTCGAAGTACCGCACGACCATCGAGCTCTACCTTCAGTCAGTGAACCTCCTTGGTTACGTTCCGGTGGACGGCGACGATGGCACCCAGACGTTAGATTACGCTGGGATGACGATCCCGCTTCGGCTCAGGGTGCAACCGGTACTGCTTCGAGCCCCGGGTCGACACCAAAGAGAAAGAAGGACAAGGCGCTGACCGTGGCCCCGGGCGGTGACTCGTTGGCCATCAAGATGGCCTCAGATTGCGGGTACGTCCGCCTGATGATCTTTCAGACCCTCTCCGCGACCTCAAGGACCTGACCAAGGATAAGCCAACTCTAGCGGAGCCAACTCAATTGGAGGCAGCTCAACCGGAGTCAACTCAAGCAGAGCCAGCTCAATCGAAGTCAGCTATAGCAGAATCAACTCAATCGGAGTTAGCTAAAGATGGAAATGCTCCGGTCGAGTTTGCTGCCACTTCAACGGAACCGCCTAAGGAGACAGGAAACGAAACTCCCCCTGGGGGGGGTAAACTCACGCAGCTGGAGAAGGATACGTACAGCAAGGAACCAACGGCTCTGATGGCAATCGTGCTTGACGAATCCACCAAGGCGGTGGAGCCAACCGAATGGGTTGTTGACTCAGGCGCCAGTTCGCACATCTGCCACGATCGCAGTTTGTTCGTAACGTATGGATTGCATACGAGTGTGTTCGAAAGTGGTGCAACCGTGCACAAGATCGTTGGAATTGGGATCATTCGGCTGTTTGTGATCACCGGACGTGAGCAACTGTTGTATCTCAACAACGTGTACTATGTTCCGGAGTTCAAATACAACCTGCTGTCCCTTCGCAAAGGCTCAAAGCTCGACGATCTACGGATCGAGTTTAATGCAGACGAGTGTCAGATCACTCACAAAGACCAGGGCTATACCGTGGTGGCCCCAGCATAAGATCGATAGGGTCTGTATGTGCTTCCCACTTTGGGTAAGGAGGTTGCATTGATGGTGACTCAGACCGTGAGCACTAACGCAATGATGTTATGGCATAGGCGCCTAGGACATCCAGGAAGGACGGCAATGAAGACTCTGTATGAAGACTATTTCAGAGAAGGAAGATCGTTCCCTAAGTCTCAGATCAATACACTTACGTGTGAGTCTTGCATCTTTGCCAAGATTTCCTGCCTCCCGTTCTCAATCAAGGCGACTAGAATCGCTAGTCGGCCTGGGAAGTAGCACACATTGACATCAGTGTCATGCCTGTGCCATAATTCTAAGGTTTCCGTTACTTTGTGGTGTTTGTGGATGAGTACACTCGGTACATCTGCACGAGACTACTTAAGAGGAAATCGGAACTCTACGAAGCATTTGAGGAGTTTCGATCGGAAACGAAAAATCGACTCCAGTGGATCTATTATAACGTACCAAACGATGACGACGAGCTCGAACAGCTCCGATCAGACAATGCAAGAGAGTACAAGAAGCTCGGTGAGCTGGGGGGGGGTCAAGCCTAAATTCGGCACCCGCATGCGATTCACGCAGGTGTACACGCTCAAGATAACGGCATTGCTGAACGAAGGATGCGAATGATCATGGAGAAAGTCCGTGCGATGTTGTACAACGGTCATCACCCAGTAGTTCTTTGAGAAGAAGCTGTGATAACGGCTACGTACGTGGTTAACATCACACCAACCGAGGTGCTGGATGGCGATTCACCCCACAAACGGTGGTTTAGAACGAAGCCTGCGATCGGATGGCTCCATGTCTTTAAGTGCATGGCGTATCGGCACGCGCCCAAAGAATATCGAAAGAAGATTGATGGAAAAGCCATCGAGTGTACGTTCGTCGGCTATAATCAGATCGGAGATTATCGACTTTTCCGTCTCACTGATATCGAACCGATTATAGCCAAGGACGTCAAATTTCTTGAGGACATGCCAGCACGTATCCTGGGCGACCGGCTCGAGGACTACACTGTTGCACAGACCAGGTGTGGCTGTAATAATCAGTGTGAAGTCGCCGAAGAGCAGCGAGCTTTTAGCAAATCGACAAAGAAGCGATCATGAATTTAGAAGCTGGAGAACCGATCTCCGAGCTGACTATCGAAAGAGAAGGACCGCTTCAAAAGGAAAACGGAACTATCGCAAGTTCAGAAGTTGGAGAACCGATCTCCGAACTGACTACCGAAAATGAAGGACCGCTTCATGAACGTACTACCGAAATAGGAAGAACGCTCACTGAGACGGACTTGGAAAGAGACAAGAAACCGGCCAGTGACGCAATCGGTATCACTGAAGCGAACGAAATCGAAACCGAAGATCAAAGTCCAAGAAGTCAATCGGACGCTGGTCGAACGGACCTCGATGTTGCGCTTGATGGCCACAGCAAAGCATGTATCGTAGACGAACTTGATAAACGAGATCGAGAGAAACGAAGAGAAAGAGGGAAGCTGGCAGCGATGCCGCGATTCAGCAACGCTAGTTCACATGGAACCGCCGTGCAATTTGCGCGAGCAACGAGACCGATTCTCAAGAAACGGCACTAAGAGCCGATGGAAGAGTTGGCTCGCGTGCGCTTCCACGGAGAGACGTCTCCTGAGAAGCGAGTGCGTTTCGCAGCACTCGCTTCAGAATTATCTGCGTTTCGCAGATAAATCTGGAGCTGTGATCGACGAGACTCAATCGGAGCCTCCACTCTATCGAGTGCCGGACGTGGCCTTGCAAGCCATCGTAACGGATGGCCGAGTGAACAACGCACTCCAGTACTTACAAGACATCCAAGAACTCCACACGAGAAGCCGATTACTCTCAGTACCTGGCCACGGTTTGACTAGCACACTTGAGGCCAACCAATGGAGCGCGAGTAACTTACACTCGCTGGCAGTCGTGCCGACAGGGGATTTTAGACCCTTCCCGATCAGCGAGCCAGTGCAGAAGGAAGCACAAACGCCCATTGCATACTCAGAGGTCGTGGCACCGAACCAAACGGAAGGGAAGACAGACAAGAAAAAGTGAAGAAAACAACGAGTTTACGATCGAATCGAAAGCAAGATCGTTGCACTGGCGATGCAACTAGCAACAATGATGATGAGCGAAAGCCACGTCAATCGGACGAGCGAGTAGCCAGCGCTTTAAATTATCCTCTCAAGAACGGCATCGACAATGGTCGCTCGCCAGTCGACGAGAAGGATGATCCAGATCACGAAGTGTTCGTGTACGCTTGTGTACGCTTGTGTACGCTTTGTAGGCGATAAAGTATGTGGAAGAGTCACAGAATTACAAGAGAGCAATCGGGTCTAGTAACGCTCGCGAATGGCGCGAGGCGATGGACAGTGAATATATTCACTCATCAAAAGCGGAACGTGGATCATAGTCGAACTGCCGAAAGGCAGAGAAGCACTGAAGTGTAGATGGTTCACAATATCAAACGCGGGGTTGATGGAGCCATCGAACGTTTCAAAGCAAGACTCGTGATCAGAGGCTTTTTATAAAAGTATGGCATTGATTATAACGTAGTCTTTTCCCCGTGGTCCGAATGGAGGTCTACGACTATTGCTTGCAATCGCGGCCGCTTTAGACTGGGAAATCGAGCAGATGGACGTCAAGACAGCGTTCTTGGACGGTTATCTCGATGAAGAGATTTATATGGAGCAGACTGAGGGTTAAGCCACTCCAGGAAAAGAGTACATGTACTGCAAGCTCATGAAGAGCCTGTACGGTCTCAACCAAGCGCCACCCGTGTGGCACTTGACATTTTAAGAGTATATGATCCGATCGGGATTCAAACGCTTCGTAAAAGACCCCTGCATTTTCATCAAGACTACCGATCATGGCATTTGCATCGTAAGCGTGTATGTGGATGACTTGATGGTGATGGGATCGCCACACCACCTAGTCCATGACTTCAAGAAACGGCTGAAAGAGCGTTTCGAGATGTCAGATCTCGGGCCAGTCAATATCTTCTTGGTTGGCACATCGAAAGAAACCGAAGTAAAGGAATGATCTTCCTTCACCAAGACCAGTACTGACTCAAAGTGTTGCATCGATTCAATATGCAAAAGGCTGGTTCTGTGGGATTGCCACAGGAACCAGGCCAGCAGCTATCGTCGGCACAGATGCCAAGCAATGCTAAAGAAACAGCTTTAATGGCGGACATCCCCTATCGGGAAGCCGTTGGTAGCTTCATGTAGTTGATGATGGGAACTCGGCCCGATCTGGCCGGTCTCGCTCGTCAAGTCATATCATCTCAAGAACCCGGCATGCCCCATTGGCGTGCTGTCCAGCGTGGACTCAAGTATCTTAACGGAATACTATCGCATGGGATTGGGTTGGGTCGATCGGACCGTACCGCAACGGATATGAACGATATCCTTACTGTAACGGGATAGCCGTTACTAGCATACACTGGATATGCGCGTTTAAGGAAAACGTACACCAACAGCAGCTCTGTACAATGTACAGAGGATGCGGTATGAAAGGGAATGGCCTTTAAGAGGGAGAAAGCTGAAGTGTCGGTATTTAAGTTAAGTACGTGTCTAAAACCTAAAACCTTATGTAAATCTAAGCAGACGGGACAGGAGCCAACCGTTCTGTGTTTGTCTCTGATTGGCTATAAGCCAGGGGCCTTAAGCCAATTATCCACCAATGGGGATGAGGTCACTAATTTAGTGCCGAGGTACTTTAAATAGGACAATGGTCCTATGCTTATTGTGTGCCACACTAAAAGAGGTCGACGGTACCGGTTTCGTTATAGACCATGGGCCTGTTATGTAACAATCCCTGTTACATTTACCGCCTATAGCGATGCATATTACGGAACCGATCGGTGTCGGCGTCTCACGTTCCTGTTCGGTTCCTCGCCAATATCGTGGCGAAGCTCGCGACAGAAACTCGTGACTCTCTTCACGACGAAGGCTGGATATGTTGCGCTGGCAAACACAGTGCAAGAAGTACTGTATCTGCAGCAGTTTTTACAAGAACTCGGCTATGAGCAAACGAATGGAACGCTTATCTACGAAGACAATCAATCAATTATCAAGATTGCCTGAAATCCGGAGCGCCACAGTAGGTGCAAGCACATCGATCTGCGCTTCTTCTTTTTGCAAGAACGAAACGAAGGCAGTAACATCCGATTAATGTACTGCCAGGCCGATCGAATGGCAGCCGATGCGTTAACGAAAGCCACCGGACCGCAGAAGTTCATCATGCTGATCGACTTGATGGGATTATGCACGAGAAGCCATTGGCTTTAGACCGGACGAAACAAGAAACGACTAGACAACTAACGCAATTGGTGGGTTTTGTCCAAGTTACACACAGCGGCACGGTAGTGACGAGCTATCGGCTCTATCGGCGGTCCCGGAGGCGGAGGCAAACGGCTGACGGACGGACGCTAAGTGTGGCAGCGGTTCTCCACTAGTGAGGCACTTGTGATTGGAGTGGAATCGCCGCTCCACTTATTGTCCGGGTTTGCAGGTTTACCACTGATGCGTACCGGTTTTATCCTTAATCGGAGGTTTTCCGGTACTAGAGAGATACGATAAGAGCCAGGGTAGTTTTATTAGTTTAGGGATTTAAGGGACGAGGGAAGGGCGCATCCCTTAAATCCCTAAACTAATAAAACTAATCCGTTCTTCGCTTCCTGGTGAAATCGGCCATAGTTTGGCGAATCTCCGCCTTGGTGTTCATGACAAAAGGACCGTACTGAACGATCAGCTCGTTCAACGGTTTGCCGGAGATGAACAGACACTCTAGTCTATCGTCTGTCGAGATCTCGACTCCGTCGCCTTGAATTTCCAGTACACACGTTTCGTGCAGAACAGCAGTCTCGCCAGCGACATGTCCGCTTCCCGAGAGCACGTACACGAACGCATTGTGGCCTTCTGGGATCTCGTGGGATAGCTTTCCGTTCTTCTGGAGGATGAAGTATATGTACGTCACAGGCGCTCCGGTGTTGATTGGACCCTTCACACCAAACACTTCTCCTGCGAACACCAGCGCTTCGACTCCGTTCTCCTTATCAAAGGAGTGTGGAACAGAGTCACGACTGACCTCCTGGTAACGCGGCTCTGTCATCTTGCGAGCATCTTCAGTGGATGCAGGCATCTCATGATGAACGATGCCACGTCCAGCAGTCATTAACTGCAAGTCGCCGTCTGGAATTGTATTGAGAATGCTCGCAGAACATTTGCACCGCTCATATATTAATACACGCTGCCAACCAAACAAGACTCGGGCTTCACTATCACGGTCTGAAAGCTTATTTCCGACGTCTGCGGCCAATTTCAGACTTCCAATTGTGGGCGTTCTCGAAACCGTTCTTCGCTGTCTGGAAATCCTCAAGCGTATCGCGAATTTCGTTCGGAGTCGTCATGACAAAGGGCCCGTGTTGCACCACGCGCTCATTGAGAGGCTTTCCAGAGAACACAATGAACTCGAATCCCTTGGGGTTCTCAGTCGAGATCTCGACACCATCGCCGTCGACTTCCAGAACGCAGGCTTCGTGCGCCTCGACATTTTGACCAGCAACCACTCCAGTGCCAGTTAGAGTGTACACGAATGAGTTGTGGCCGGCAGGAATGTTATGCGTGACCTTGCCGCACTTCTTAAGGATGAAGTGGACGTACGTGACAGGAGCCACGGTCTTAATGGGTCCCGTCACGCCCAGAGCTTCACCTGCGAACACGATGGCTTCCACTCCGTTCTCTGCGTCGAATGCGTGCGGTACGATATCGCGACTAATCTCCTGGTAGCGCGGCATCATCTTCTTGCGCTTCTTGGGGAGATTCACCCATAGCTGTAGGCCATGCGCTCGCTCTTTACTGGCGGGCATTTCAGCATGAACAATGCCACGACCAGGCGTCATCCACTGCAGA